>SZWC01002133.1:168485-245392 GCA_023375785.1 Penium margaritaceum | reverse complement strand
CCCCCCCCCCCCCCTCCCCCCTCGACACCTCTAGTGTATTAGAGGAGTGTATTGGGGGATGTATCTTGCATATCCTGAAAAACGTACACAAGTGTATTTGTACACATGTGTACAAATATGACCCCTCTCCAGATACACTTCCCAATACACCCCCTAATACACTTCGACTTCGGGGGAGGGGGGGAGACTAGTCCCACCACCCCCACCCCCCTCCCTCAAAAGTGGAAAGTGTATTGGGTGCGTGCATCTATGAGTGTATTTGATAGACAACCAAAAACAATACACACGTGTATTTTTGTCCCAATGATACGAAAATAGATCCAGAGCGTTGATCGTGACATCACTTATGTATCACTATTGGCACAGTACGATGTAAGAATCGGCACCCCGATTGGATTCCTCACTAGTCCCACCACCCCCCCCCCCTCAAAAGTGGAAATTGTATTGGGTGAGTGTATCTGTGAGTATATTGGATAGACAACCAAGACAATACACAATACACGGCAATAGGTCGAGAGCGTTGATCGTGACACTGCCCATATATCGCCGTCAACACGATGCGATCTAAGAAACGGCACCTCGACTCGATCCCTCCTCCTCCCTCCTAAGACACCTCTGGTGTCTTGGGGGAATGTATCGAGGGATGTATCTCGCATACCCCGAAAAACGTACACAAGTGTACTTGTTCACTTGTGTACTGATCCGGCCCTCCTCCAGATACACATCCTAATACACCCCCGTATACACTTTGACTTCGGGGGTGGGGGGGGGCTGGGGGGACGGACGTCCTGCTTGACCATGTAATCTCAAACATCCGGTCACCCATTCTATTGCATGGTGTCCACGATACGCGTCTACATAATGAGGTTCAATTATGCGCACGTATACATATTACAAACATAACATCTTTTAGAAAGTACAAAAGTGGGTTCAATTTTAAGAATAGAATGTTGAAGTGATTTGGGACATGCATTCTTGATCTTGTAATCAAAAATGTTTTTAAGTGAATGTGATTCTTAAGACAGTTCCATGAAATTCTTGTAGTCATGTACATAGAAGTTACTTTGTACATGATTTTAGCAAGCCATTTCTGAGAAATATTGTCAACTGTCCAGGCTTTTTTCTTTGAAGGATCCTCACCATATGTTTTAGTCTTGTACACTAGTTATAAAGTGTGTGGATTTGGGGTGATTGGGCATGAATGCTCCTCCCGTGGTACAATTGCTGTATGTCTCGTACTCCCCACCACTCGTGCATCCCCAGGTCTATGAATCATTGATTCTGGGACCATGCACCACATGACATCTTGTCGGTCGCCGTTTGTGTCTCTCAGGCCGGTTGGGTCCGTCTGCTCTGTTTGCACTGGTTCCGGCCAGCTTCTCCCCGTTCTAGGTGTTGGTGCCGTTCGCTTTGTTGGCCCTGGGGGCACTGTCTACCTGCCTCATGTGCTCTATGTGCCAGACCTTGAAGTCAGCCTCCTCTCTGTGACCACCCTTGACGACCAAGGCATGGACTTCTCCTCCAGCCGCGGCTTGGTCTCCATTTCTCTCTGCTTGTCTGGTCGTGTTATTCTTCGTTCCGTGCGCTGTGATCGTCTCTTCCGTGTGCCTCTCACGTTCCCTTTGTCTTCCGCTGTGTCTGCTCTTCTTCACGTTGTCCCGTCTCTGTCTCCAGCGAATGCCAATCTGCTGCATCTTTGCCTCTGTCACATTCACACAACAGCCATCCAGCGGCTTCTCTGTCTTCAGCCTGCCTACGGCCTTGACCCTGCTATGTTTGAACCTCACTGCCCCTCCACATGTCTAGACTGTGCCAGTGGGAAAATGCACCGCTCCCCATTCTCCACTGCTGAATATACTACCTCTCATCCTCTTGATCTTGTCCACGCTGATGTCATGGGCCCCTTGCCCCAAGACTTCCTTGGTGGCCTTGGTCGCTATGTCCTATGTCTGACTGATGATTTCTCTCACTACCTCTGGGTCTTCACACTCTGCCACAAAAGTGATGTCACTGACGTTCTTGAGTCCTGGCTCCCTCAGGCTGAGCACTCTTGCCTCTGTTCGCTGCGTGTCTTCCGCAACAACCAGGGCAGCGAATTCTTTGGTCCCACCTCTCGCTTTCTTGAGTCGCGCGGTGTCCGTCTTGAGTCATCCGCCCCGTAAACCCCACAACAAAACGGCGTGTCTGAACGTTGGAACCCTTGCAGATGGTATTCACTCCATTCTCTCTGCCTCTGGCCAGTCTCCCTTGTTTTCCTTTGAGGCCATGTCTTACATGACTTGGGTCTAGAATCGAGTTCCTCATGGTCCTCTCCCTCACTTG
The DNA here is from genome assembly GCA_023375785.1 of Penium margaritaceum. Classification (NCBI taxonomy): domain Eukaryota; kingdom Viridiplantae; phylum Streptophyta; class Zygnematophyceae; order Desmidiales; family Peniaceae; genus Penium; species Penium margaritaceum. The sequence continues at coordinate 243,070 of SZWC01002133.1, read as the reverse complement.
GTCACGCCTTTTGAACGATGGACTGGTCGGCGCGCTGACCTCCACCTTGCCTGCGTCTGGGGTGTCTTGCCTCTGTCTGGGTCCCGGCTGACCAGCGAGATGGTGAACTGTCTTTTCGCGGCCGCTTGTGCATCTTCCTTGGCGTCTCCCTATTCTCCAAAGCTTGGCGGTTTTGGGATCCCTCTTGCTGTCGTGTCCTCGAGTGTCGGGATGCTCTATTTTCTTAGCACCTGTTTGGACTTGATTCTCCTCGTTTTGGTGGGTCTTTCTCTTCGCCCTCTCAGGATGGGGGTGGTCTTCTTCCCTCTGGGCTGTCTGTTCTCCCCTCCATGCGACCCTCAACATCCTCTGTCTCCTTTGGGTCCCTGGACTCGGAGCCCTCCTTGGGACCACCTTCCTCGACCCCCACTGCACCGTTGGCCCCCTCTCCGCCTGTGGAGTCCCCTGTCTCCTCTGAGTCTGACTCTCTTGAGCCCTCGACTCGCTCATCCTTACACTCTACCTCATCTTCTGCCTCTGAACCTGGTGCCACGTCTGCGCCGCCTCCTTCTCTCTTCAAGCCCTCTGTTCTAGATGGCCCTCCTTCTCCTTCAGCCTCTGAGCACCTGCGCTTTGCTGCCCCCTCCTCTGTAGCGCGTCTCCCGGCTGTTCCCCCAGTCTCACCCTACACACATGGTGGTGATCTCAGGGCACTTCCATCTCAGTCGCCCCTTGTTGTCTCTGGTGATCCTGGGCTCTGTGCTCTTCGTCTTGCTACCTTGGCATTGTCCGCGGCTGCCTCCGTGGTGAACCTTGGCACGGCACTTGGCTACTCTCTCATTGAACATGATTTTCACCCAGCCCTTTCTTCGTCTGTAGCTGGGTACCTTGCCTCGTGCTTTGCTGCTGCTGGTCTCTCTACCCTTCCACCCAAACCGTTGACTGTGCAGGCAGCCTACACGGCCTGTGATTCTCCTTGGTGGGAGAAGGCCATGAAAGCCAATCTCGATTCATTGTGTGAGCACGGTGTGTACGAGCTCGTGGATCTCCCACTGAGGTGCAAAGCGGTTGCAGCCAAGTGGGTGTACCGTCACAAGCTGAACCTTGACAACACTGTTGAACGGTACAAGGCTCGCCTCACGGCCAAGTGGTTCTCTCAAATCCCTGGTGTTGACTTTGACGAGACCCTTACCCCAGTCGGCCGCTACACCACAGCTTGAGCTCTTCTCAGCCTTGTTGCTCAGCATGACTGGGAGCTTGAGCAGATGGATGTGAACAATTCTTTTCTCCCTGGTAAGTTAGACAATTAGATCTACATGGTGCAGTCACCCGGTTTCTCTGATGGAACAAGTCGAGTGTGGTCCTTGCGCAAGGCTCTCTATGGCCTGAAGCAGTTCCCACACTGCTGCAACCAAGAAATCACCGCCACCTTAGAAAGGGGAGGTTTTCAAAGGAAGAAGCGCTGTTGATCCTGCTTTGTTTCTCAGTGCTCCCACCAAACCACTCATCGTCATCCTTGTCCATGTGGATGATCTTCTCATTGCCTCCCCTGATGCCACATCTGGTTCGGCAGCAAAGTCCCTACTTCAAGCAACATATAAGATGAAGGATCTCGGTCTTGCTCGTGTCTTTCTGGGCATGGAGTTGGAGCGTGACCGTGCACGTCGTATCCAGTACGTTCACGAGGCTGCATACGTGCGTAGTGTGGAGGAGCATTTTGGACCACTTCTCAAAGCAGTCCCCACACCATCCACACCCATGACGCCCACTGGCCAGTCGCTACTGAAGTCTTCAGAGCCATCAAAGCTGGGATAGTTTGTCGATGTAACTGACTACCTCTAGGTAATTGGCTCCCTGATGTCTCTGGCCACGACCACGCGCTCTGATGTTGCGTTTGCTATGAACTTCTTGTCCAAGTTCTCCTAGTGCCCCTGCGAGTGCCATCTCAAGGCGGCACTACGGGTTGTGTGCTATGCCTTTTCCACCCCTTGTGTCGGACTGTATTTTTGTGCGCAACCCTCAGTCATAGTGGACGGCTTCACAAATAGTAACTGGGCACATGACTCTGACGCACACACCCAAACAGGACACATCTTCTTGATTGGTGGAACTGCAGTCTCCTGGAAATGTGGCAAACAAATGTGTGTTGTTCGTAGCACAGCTGAGGCTGGGATATGTCGCTCTTGGCATAGGCACGTGTGAGGTTGTCTGGCTGTGTTGCATGCTGCAACAATTGCATGTTCCCATTCGTTGCATCACTCTGTGCTGTCATAACCGAAGCACAAAGGCCATTGCCAAAAAGCAGTGGCATGCATCACTCACGCACCAAACATATCAACGTGGAGCATCATTTGTTTGTGAGTGCATTGCTGATGATATTGTCCAGGTTGCTTGGGTGGATACACGATCTCAGAGAGCTGAATTTCTCACAAAGGCCCTCAGCCGTAATGTCTTCAAAAGTGTTGTTCACTCTGTTGTTCTCATTCATCCGCATGGTCTAGGTTGATTTGCTATGGTGCACCTCCATCACCTCTCGCGATCCCCTCTTGTGGTTCTCTCATGTGTGTGGGGTGCTTGCCTGCGAGTCATGGGCGAGTGTTGAAGTTCGTTGGCCACTCACAACTCTACGCCCTCTTTTCTCCCACACTCTGCACACACAAGTACAGATTAAATGACAATGGCCTTACCTGAGAAAGCGTCATGCGGGGTCACCTCAACTGAAGCCTCTGGCTTCATCAAGCTTCTGCTGGGCCCAAGAGTGCCCTTTGGCACATACATGGCCATCGCATGACTTTCCATGACTCTGTAATTAGGTAGATGCTAGGGCTCGTACATTCTCACTGCCGTGCCCTACATCATGCTTACTTGCCTTGAGAGTGTTTGGAGGAGCTACAAATTTCCCGGGTGCTGATCCTTAGGGGGCCACCGTGCCGGTTTTGGCCGTGCACTGGTGAGAGGCCGTCCTTGGATTATTCCAAGTGGTTGGGCTCGACCCCCGGGTGGCGGCACTCGCTCACCCGAGCGTGATGCTTGGTGTGAGTACGTGCTCACCTGTGCTTAGCTCGCTCTCTCCCCTCACTTCCTCTTGTCTCGGTTTTGAGTGCAAGTTCTAAGGCAAAGTCTTGACCGCATCCATGGCGAGCTTTGTGGTTCGTTGCTCTCACCCGCTCCCATCCAGGTGGCTAAACTAGGAATCTACCAAGTAACTACAGTTTCACCTCGCTGCCTTGTGACCAATTGATCTCCAACTACTGAGCTTGATACCTCTACGCACACCCACTAGTCCATGGTTGTGGCTCATGTGTGTTGCGCCCAACCCCATAGCTAGAAACTCTAGGCAGCAGGTTGGGGCAGCAGCTTTGTTGATGCAGCATGCGGGCTTCCACACTTGTTGCTTAGTCTGCTGCCCCCTCAGTGTGCCGCTCTAGAGTCTAAGTCTGGGTGCTCAGGGTTTGTTACTCAGAAAGGCGCGCACCAGTGTTAGTGCCAGAAAGCAGCTGAAAACTGGAAGTAACTGATTAGGATTGAAGAATGAGACACAATGGGAGACCCCTACAAGAACTAGGCTCCCCTAGCTCTGTAGCTCTTGTTACTCAGTTCACCAACCAATCAGAAAATAGCTCTGTTTTCAGGCAGGCAGGTTTTCTCGGTGAGCCCTGCCAGACGGCCAACGGCCCAAAACCGGGCGTCGTCTGTTTTGCCTAAAAACTGGACCATTCCATAATTCGCACACTACAAACGCAGTCGTGCGGTCAGAATCAGCTAGAAGAATCGCAGTGAGTAGTTATGGCTGCCTAAACCCAGGCAGCGTCTACGCTAACCCCCAGTAGCAGCAGTGCCAGAAAATCATGAAACTCGGACCCAGGGCATGACATGGCGCTGCAAACGCAATAGTGCAGTCAAACACGACGCTAGACGCGTGCAGGCATTATGTGCAGTGACAATGCCTGCCAGCGCCATGACCGCAGAGAAGGTTTGCGGATGGAGGTGAGCACAAAGGAGGGAGGAGGCTCCAACAAACTGCGTGTAGGCCTCGGCGTGCGTCAGCTCCACCGGATGACACTCTATTAGGGTCACGTCTCACCGTCAGTCATCGGCACGCCGATGTACACAAGCTGGGAGGACACAACAGAGTACAAGTGAGAGATGTGAGACAAAAGCCAACATTCCCCCATGACTCACAGGCGAAGTGCACATGGACTAGCAGAGAGCACAGAGACCAAGAGGATAGGGAGATAGAGAACCTCACGGACACACACCAACAACACTCACAGCCTTCTTGAACAAGTCACGCTTCAGTGCTTTGGTCAAGAAATCAGCCAAGTGCCGTGCTGTCTCAACCCATACAATGTTGATGCTGCCATCATGGAACAACGAACGCACATAGTGATACTCGACATTGATGTACTTTGTGTGAGTCTGGTGCAACCCGTCATTGTCAGCAATGGACATAGCACTCTCATTGTCACAATGCAACGTGATGGACGAGACGGACTGAAGCAACTTGGACAACAAGTGGCGCAGTCACATGCTCTCACTCGCGCCAGAACCAAGGGCCACATACTCAGCCTTAGTAGTGCTGCAAACAATGCAGCTTCGTTTGCCGCTACTCCAGGATATAGCCGTTCTGCCAACAAGGAATATCCAGCTAGTACGACTCTTACCGTCCGGGCTACCTACTCAGCCACTGTCGGTGTATCCCTTCGCCACAATGGACAATTGTCAATGAAACATGAGGACTCACCGTGGGGAAAAATGACGTAGTGCAACACTATGATTACGGCCTCAAAGTGCAGGTGACGCGGCTCCTGAGAGAATTGTGCGAGGAGGTTGACGGCGAACTTAATTTTTGGACGCGTCGTCATCACCAGGAACATCAGTGACCCGATGACACGCAAGTACGTGGTCACGTCTACAGGCTCACCCACCATGACTGGATCAGAACCCTTGAGCATCGTCTGACCATTGGACAACATGGGTGAGGATGCTCTCGGCACGAGGGGCAGGTCCTCAGCGAAGCGCCCAGACAGGGTCTAGATGTAGGCAGCCTGATTGACATGCAGGATGCCCACAGAGCGATCATGTTCAAACTCCATGCCGAGAAAGACTTGTGCTAGCCCGAGGTCCTTCATCTGGTAAGCAGTGTGCAGCAGGTCCTTGACCTGCTAGATGGCAGCAGCATCCGGTGATGCGATGAGCATGTTGTCAACATAAACTAGGACTGCGACAAGAGTCTAACCTCGCGGACTGATGAATAGCGCGGGTTCGATAGAGTTGTAAAGGAGGCCGCCGCTAAGGAGCGTACAACTAATCTCTTGGTTCCAGCAACGCGGTGATTGCTTCAAGCCATAGAGGGCCTTTCATAGCTTCCAGACCTTGCCGGAGCCATCGTCGAAGCCTGGAGGCTGCACCATGTAGAGCTCCTTGTCCTCCAATGAGCCATGGAGGAAGGCGTTGCTCACATCCATCTGATGCAATTCACACCCGTGCTGGGCAACCTGGTTAAACAACGCTTGGCTGGTGGAGAACCGACCGACCGGGACAAAGATCTGGTCATAGTCGATCCTATGAAACTGAGAAAACTAGCTGTGAGACAGGCCTTGTACTTGTCCAGGGACCCGTGTGGCTTCCACTTTTGCCTGAGAACCAACTTGGTACCGATGGCCTTACGGCCTGGGGGGAGGTGGATGAGCTCATAGACGTGATGTTGCCGAATGGCGGCAAGCTCGTCGGCGCATGCAGCCTCCCAGTGAGCGGCCTCGGGAGACGCCCGAGCCTCACGTAGGGTGGCTGGGTCCTCTGGTCGTGTCGTGAGGCGGGCACTGAGGGCGTGCGTGTCCTGCGCACCTGGTGGCATCCATGTGAGTGTGGTCGCAACGACATACCAGTGCTCCTGATGGAGCAAGGCATAGCCCAGAGTTGACATTGCATGTAGTTTGGTGATGACTGATAGTGTGGCCAAGCCGAGTGTCTTGGTGCCGGGGTCCCCACTTATGACCGTGGGAGTGGATCTGACATGAGGTGAGGAGCCTCGTGGGATGACAGGGGTCGTGGAGCAAGAGGACGTGAGGAGGCGGCCTGAGTGCTCACTATCGGCCTGGGTTTGAGGCGCTCGCCCGGATCAGGTGTGTAGCACGCCGATACGGATGGGGCAGCAAGCCCTGAGGGGCTGGTAGACACGGATGGGGTGGGCGGCCCTGAGGGGCTATCGTACGCGAACGGGGCAGCCGGCCCTAAGGGACTGTCATGCACAGATGGGGCAGCCTGCCTTTATAGGCTGTCAGACGCAAATGGGGCAGCCGGCCCACAGGGGCTGGCGGACGCGGATGGGGCAGCCGGCCCTAAGGGGCAGGCGGGCATGGATGAGGCAGCCGGCCCTGAGGGGCTATCAGACAGAGATGGGGCAGCCGGCTCTGATGGGTTGGCAGACACAGACTGGGCAGCCGGCCCTGAGGGGCTGGCAGACACGGACGGAGCACCCGGCTCTAAGGGGTTGGCGGACACGGACGGGACAGCCGGCTCTCAGGGACTTGCGGTCACGGACGGAGCAGCCGGCTCTGAGGGGCTGGTGGACACGGATGGGGCAGCCTGCTCTGAGGGGTTGGCGGTCATGGATGGGGCAGCCGGCTCTGTGAGAGTGGCGGTCGCGTATGGGATAGCCGGTTCTCAGGGGCTTTCGAACACATCTGGGTCAACCGGCAAAGACGGACCCGCGGGCGCAAACAATGGAATGCCCGGATGCGGCTGGACAGAGGAAAAACCCACAACACCCCTACGCAATGGGTGGAACATCGACGCACCAGAGCGAATGAGGTCGCGCGGAAATAGGTCCTCAAAGAAGAGGGCATCGCAAGACTCAACGATCCAGTGTTGGGTGGGATCCCAGAAGCGCCAAGCCTTCAACTGACGCAAGACGGCGAGTAAGGTGCATGGACAACCACGAGGCTCGAGCTTGCCACCTTGGTGTGGGACAGGCAACCACACAATGGCTACACATCCCCAGACACGAGCCACACGCAAGTCGGCGCGTTCCCCACTCCAGTGCTTGTATGGGGTGGACTGACGAGGAATGGGTCCGTGGGGAATCCGGTTCCATACCCACATCATGTAGGTCATGGCCTTGAAGTAGAAGATGTCAGAGATGCCGGAATCGACCCGCATGGTACGGACGGCATCGTCCATGGTGCGGTTCCATCGCTGAGAGTCACCATTTTGGGTGGGCGTGTAAGGCACCGATGTCTCATGATGGACACCATGGGAGGCGAGGAAGACAGGGGTCTCCTCCAGATACTCACCCCCATGATTAGAGCACAAGCGGCAGAGGAGGAGACCACACTCACGTTAGTCGCGGTCAAGTCAGTCCCGAATGGTGGGAGCAACGTCGCTCTTCTACCGAAGGCAAAAGACCCAGCGATAGAGAGAGAATAGGCATCCGTAAGGGTCACAACGTAATGACCATGCTCGCCGACGGACTCTGTCGGGAGGGGACCCATGACATGAGAGTGAACCAGGTCGAGCGGGGCGGATGCTGGAGAGGCAAAGAGGGGTAGGTGGAAAGGTGCATCTTGCTTTGAGCGCAATCAATGCACTCGGTGGGACACGGCAGAGGAAAGGAGGCTGAGTCAAGGCCCGTGGCCGGCTGTGTGCAAAGCATGCTGACAACAGTGGCATAGTGGACGTGACAAAGGCGGTGATGCAAGAGACGTGATTTCTACAAAGATAGGGTGCTGGTAACAAACACATGGCCAGTATGTGCCGATGAGGAGGAGACAGAGGTAGAAGCGGACAGGCGCGGTACATGCCACAAGTTGCCAAGAGCAATGGAGTGCAAAATGACACAACCGGACGGACGCAATGACACAGTGCCCACACCACGTAAATGCAGAATGTCCATACTCATGCGATCAAGGGCGGTGACAGACAGGAGGCTGAGCTCAAGGCAAGGGACAAAGAGAACATCAGTCAAGAAGACATCACCAGCTGGACCACGGAAGCTAACAACGCCGACACCGCGAACGGGTAATACCTGGCCAGAGCCCGTCCAAACCCCGGTGACATCGCTGACTGGACCAAGAACACTGAAGGCCTTGCGTGAGGTCGTCATGTGATGCGTAGCCCCGGAGTCGATGATCCAGGTCTCTGACGGATCCTGGACTGGTGTAGCCAAGTCGTTGACAGTCACATGGCAATGGGCGACCAACGGTGACAAAATGGACGGAGGTGCGAGCGGGGAGTGCAAGTCATCTAGCCAGGCAACATCCTCACAAAGAGGAGCAAGAGGACAAGGCACAGCAGAGGACGGGACGGATGGAGATACAGGACATGATCGTAGCACCAACTCTGTCATGCAGGGTGGAGAGAAACTAGCGACTACGCAACTCATACTTCCCTGGGGAGGAGGGTGCGGAAGGCCGAGCTAGAAGGTGATGAACTGCTCTAGCTGGCACTTGCAAGCGGAGAGTTTGACGGAGTAGACCGACTGCGGTGTGACGGCGCCGGAGTCCAGGAAGGGAAAGGAAGGCACCGGAGATGGAGGAGCGGGCACGGATGGTTGTATAGGAGGCTACGGTGGGGCGATCACTAGTGGCGCATATGCGACAGGAGCAACGACAATCACGACACTGGTGGCAAGGCGGCGCTTGCGCTGGCAGCACATGGTGGCGATGACGTGAGCCTCATCATTCGGGAGTGGACACGTATACCACCAGTGTCCCGACTGGCCACAGTTGTGGTAGATGAGGCTGGCGTTGCCTGATCCGCTAGTCTGCTGCTTAGACCCTTTGCCCCTCTTGCCCTTCTTCTTCTTCTTGCCAGACGAGGAGGCGCCGGAAGATGCTGTTGCTGCTGAGACGGCAACACCCACTGAGGCGGCAGAAGAGGCGACGGTTGGAGAGGCGAGGGACTCCGTGTGATAGATGTGTGACTCCTTATGAGCTTCCTTGATACGGAGGAAGAGCTCATATGCCGAGGGCATGAGGGTACCCTGGGCAGCCATCACGGCGAGAACGTTCTGAGAGTAGTGAACAAAGACGTCGGAGAAGGGATCAGTGGCGCCACGCTTGATGGTCAAGAGCGCAGAGAGAGGGGGTGGTGCAGCGTCTCCGAGGCGGTATAGAAGGTCCTCTATGTACTGCAAATAGGAGGTGACCGTCTCTGCCTCTCACATGCGGAGGGAGTTGAACTCCCGGAGCAGGCGGCTGGTCTCAGCGTCACTGAAAAAACGATGAGGACGCGTGAGGATGTGCCAGGCTGCTGCTGGGTCAGGGAGGGCGCCAGTGGTGAGGTCACCGAGGAAGGGCTTAAGGGCAAGTCGTGCGACTAGAGGGGCCACAGGGACGAGGGCACGTACAGCCCGACCGAAGTCATAGAGCTCGTTGGCCTGGGTGGAGTCAAAGGGCAGGATGCAGTAGGGCCACGAGTTCTCGCCCTGTGCCCAGATCCTGAAGCTCAGCTTCCAGCTCTGGAACTGGTTACCAGCTTGAAGTGATGGTAGGGGGGGTTTCAAAGTCCTTTAGCCAGGGGCCGGCACCTAGAGTGGGGCCTAGGACTGACGTCACCATCTGTTGTTAGCGCTGGGTGTGTTGTTGCGCCAAGTATTGCGTTGCATAGGAGATTGTAGGGCTCGCGTATCCGGGTGGAGCATATGGTGCTTGCTGACGGTGGTGCAGCGACTGCGGCAGCGATAGCTGCTGATGTTGCGGCTGCGCCTCTTGATGCTGCTATTGCGACAACGGATACTGATGCTACTGCTACAACTGCTACAGTGGCGGTAGTGGTGGTAGCTGTAGTGCCGCTAGCTACTGTATCAACATTGCGAGCTGCTGGCGCAAAGCCGCAAGTGGATCTGTTGAGTCAGAATGACCGACGACAGAGCCTGCAGGGTGTTGGCGCTGCTGCTGGTGCTACTGCTACTATTGTTCCTACTGTTGTTGCTGTTGCTGCTCCTAATACTACTGCTGTTGCTACGGCTGCTATTAGTGCTGCTGTTGCGGCTGCTACTGCTGCTGCTGTTGTAGCTACTTCAGCAAAGGGGGGCTACGGGTCCCCCCAACAGAGGAGGACACCTCCCCACTGGGGCTAGAAACCATAGTGTTTGTTGACCCTCCTTGTTCCACCTTTTGTTTTTTGTTTGTTTTTTTTTCTTTGTGCTGCTGATGTCAGAAATGATAGCTTGGGATGGTTGACTTTAGCAGCTACTGCTGCGTTCTCTGTAGATCTGTTGTCATTTTTTTTGGTGACGTCAGTACTGACATCAGCAATGACATCAGCTAAAAAAATACTGACATCAGCAGTGGCTGTTGCTGAAGCTGCTATTGTGTTAGCTTCAGGGTGGCTGCTGCTGTTGCTATAATTGATGTTATTGCTGCTACTGCTGCTACTGCTGCTAGTGCTGTTGCTGCTACTATTGTTGCTGGTGGTCTGCTACCATAGCTACTGCTGCTGCAACTACTGATGTTGCTGTTGCTGCTACTATTGCTACTACTACTATGATTGCTGCTGTAGTAGCCAATGCTTCTACTACTTCTAACCTGCTGCATGTTGCTACGGCTGCTGTGGCTGCTACAGCAGCTATGGTAGCAGCAGCAGCAGCTGCGGAGTCACCTGTGGGGTGGGGGTTTTTCTTTCTTCCCCCTTTTTTCCCCTTATGTGGTCGTCACAACAAGCTTGCTACGAGCCACGAGCAGCGAGTAGCGAGCTCGCTTCTCGCTGCCCACTGCTTGCTGCGGGCTGCGAGCAGCAAGCTCGTTGCTCGCAGCTTGCTGGTCGCTGAGGGTAGTAGGCTGTAAGGAGCTGCAGCTATAGTTGTTGTTGTTGCGAGCTACAGCTGTTGTTGCTGTAGGCTGCTGCTGGCTGCCGCTATAATTGCTGCTGCTGGCTGCTGCAGGCTACTGCTGGCTACTGCTCGCTGCTGCTGCTGCATCCGACTGCTACTGCTTCTTGCTGCTACTGCAAGCTGCTGGCGGCTAGTACTGCTGCAAGCTTCCACGAGCTGCTGCTGCTGTCGGCTGTTGCTGCTGAGCAGAGCTACTCCTGGCTACTGCTGCCACTACTTGCTGCTGCTGCAAGCTGCTGCTACTATTGCTGCTTGCAGTATGGTCACACCTGGTCGATGTGTGTTGTCGTTGTGATGCGTGACATTGCTGCCCGCTCTCCTCCTTGCGTCACGCGTTGGGGTCACTGCTGCCAAAAATCCGGCAGCATTTCCCCTGCACTGGCGTGTATGGGGATCCGCCGCCGTTGTCTGGAACCTGTACGCTAGTCTTCTGCTACTACTGGTACGCTCTGGCTCTGATACCAAGCTAGATATACAAGGCAGCAAGTTGGGGCGGCAGCGTTGTTGATACAGCGTGCGGGCTTCCACGCTCGTTGCTTAGTCTGTTGCCCCCTCAATCTACCGCTCTAGAGTCTAAGTGTGGGTGCTATGGGTTCGTTACTCAGATATGCGCGCGCCAGTGTTAGTGCCAGAAAGCAGCTGAAAACTGGAAGTAACTGATTAGGAGTGAAGAATGAGACACAATGGGAGACCCCTCCAAGAACTAGCCCCCCCTAGCTCTGTAGGTCTTGTTACTCAGTTCGCCGACCAATCACAAAATAGCTCTGTTTTCAGGCAAGCAGGTTTTCTTGGTGAGCCCTGTGAGACGGCCGACGGCCCAAACCCGGGTGTCGTCCGTTTTGCTCGAAAACTGGACCATTCCATAATACTCACGCTGTGAACACAGTCGTGCAGTCAGAATCAGCTAGAGAAATAACACTGAGGAGTTATGGATGTCTAAATCGAGGGAGCATCTACGCTAACCCCCAGTAGCAGCAGTGCCTGAAAATCATGAAACTCGGACCCAGGGCATGACATGGCACTGCAAACGTAGCAGTGCAGTCAAACACGACGCCGGACGCATGCAGGCAGTATATGCAATGACAGTGACTGCTGGCGGCACGGCCGCCGAGAAGGTCAGCCGATGTAGCTGAGCATGAAAGAGGGAGGAGGCTCCAGTATGTAGATCTCGGCGTGCGTCGGCTCCACCTGATGACACTCCATCAGCATTGCGTCTCGCCGTCAGTCATCGGCACACCGATGTACACAAGCCGGGAGGATACAACAGAGTACAAGTGAGAGATTTGAGACAAAAACCAACACCCATTTATCTCCCGTTTTTACGTACTGGTCTCAGATTGTGTGGGGAAAGCAACTTCAGCTCCAAGGAGACAGTGTCACATGACATTGCCTCGCAATCCTAGGAACCTCGGCCGCCGCCACCGCCTATCTCTGTGTGTCCATTGCAGCAACGCAGGTGAAGTAGCAAAATGCATTGGAGCCTCACGTGATGGAGGACCTCAGCGTGACAACTTGTGTTTGGTCGTCCTCTAGAGTTGAAGTTGTTCTATAGCAGCAGGTTGGGATAGCAGCGTTGTTGATACAGCGTGCGGGAACCCATGCTTGTTGCTTAAGCTGCCCACTTTGTCTACTATACTAGAGCCTTAGTCTGAGAGCTCTGGTGTTTGTTACCCAGAACTGCGCACGCCAGAGTTAGCACCAGACACCAGCTGAAAACTGGAAATGACTGATAAGGAACTGAGAATGAACAGCAATGGGAGACCCCACCAAGTTCTAGCTCCCCCCCAGCTGTGTGGAGCTTGTTAATCAGCTAACTAGCCAATCAAAAAGGGTGAAATAGCTCGGATACCCGCACTGCGCTCACTTTTAAGCTGGCATACGCACGAGTCAAGAATGTGGCACGGCATACCTGGCGTACCAGAAAACAAAAAAGATGGCATGCCCATGAATATCATGTCTGCTCACAGCGTACCCAAACCTTTTAAACCAGTAACGTCATATGTCAATGCAGTTCCTTATTTGAAACGATGGGTATGCCATCTTTAAATTTGAGTTTGGTTGCTATAAAAACAAGGTCTGCTTATTCAGACAATGTGATGTCATATTTATAAAGTTAATGGACCGAGCGATCAGATACCCACAATGTCCAAAATTTAAGCTAGCATACCCGCACCTCCAAAATTAGACACGGCATGCCCAGTATGAACCAAAGAAAAGCTACGATATCCAAAAGTCGGGGGGAAAAATGACATATCCAGAGGAAAATCTCTGTCATCGTTGCATGGAATGTAGCGTCGGAATGCTGACATCATCATACTCCTCGAACAATGACAAACCCCTCGGTTGAGGTATCTTTCATTGCTTGAGGAAGGGGGTTGCGTGGGGTTCACGTGGGGTTTGCATGCGGGAATCTGCTGGGCCCCGCTATCACAAAGCCTAGCAGATGCCTGTGCAAAAAGTAAAACCCTCAACACCGAATGTAAAGGAGGGTTGGGTTTGAAAGCATTTTTTTTCCGCAAACCAGGGGTGGTTTGTGTTCCATGAAAAAAGATTCCAAAATCTCAAATGGGCGTTTTCGCTTGATCGCGATGGTGCGATGACCCTTTTTGGTTTTACGCGCAAACCCCCTATTACGATGTAGAGTTTTGTGTTTTGCGCAGGCTCCACCTGCGCAAAACATAGAAAACCCTAAATCATAATAGGGGGTTTGCGCGTCGAAAAAAAAAAAAAAAGAAACAAAAGGGTCATCGCTCCATCGCGCTCTCGGGAGGGACAAACGGCCGCGATCGAGCGACAGTCACATGTCCTTCGTCGCCATGCTCGATCAGCGTAGCATGTGGCTGATCGAACATGGCGTGCAAGGGCCGGATACCAAGTTCCTTTTTTTAAACAGGTGGGTATGCAGTGTCAAAATTTGGACTCGTGGGTATGCCAACTTTATAGTGCGCACGGTGTGGGTATCTGAGCTATTAGGCCCAAGATAGATTTCTTTGTAGTGTTTAGGATTGGTGTCGTCGACTGATAATGAGCATGTTTATCTAACATAGTTCGCAAATGCAAACACTTATATGTTCTCATATTCATAATGCGAGGGGTTAGTGTTATTCGCATGTGTGACAAAAACAAAGTTAACACTCATAGAATGAATGCCACACGAGTCATTGTGCGCACAATGGTTGTGAGCACCATGAAAAATGGCGACTCCCACATGCTTCGTATGTACCTATTTGCTCTATAGTACATAGGACAAGATGCGCTGTACTGTTGTCTGACTTTGAATGAACTCGGGACCCATTTAGGGCCATACTGTCTTTCCTCAATTGCACATCATTCATACAATCTCCTGTTTATGTCTTACGGATTACAAAATTTATGAAGTATGTGAAAAAAATCATGAGACGTTCAATCTACCCATCGGACGGTCGTCACGTTAACAATCGATAATCTTACGAAAATCGTTAAACATGCTGAACATTGTAGAAGGCACTATATCCGTGTATGTAAATACAAACTTGAAGTAGAGCAAATCGAAAAACCTATAAACAACATTATCTCTTTATAATGGTTGGCCTCCACCGCACGTTCGATCAACCGATCTAACGACATTGAAACGGCGACGTTTTGGAGTTGTTCTTCTCCCATTGTGCGCGACTGACAAAGATTAGAAAAGCCGTCTTCAAGCTTACCGACATACCATGTAGTTTCTTTAATGCGCACAACCGTCACACGGTGTATACAATGGGAAGGCGCATGCTCAACCCCCTTCCCCTTCTCCCCCCTCGGGTTCACTCAAGTTTGATCTTGCACTGCCTCCACTTCGGTTTTTGGTGAGTACGACAGAATGAAGCGAACACATCGTCGACGTTGCACCCCGGGGTCGTGTTCATGTAATCACGAATTTTCGCCTCCTTTCAACCTGGGTACTCCTTCGTTAGAGTAAAACCTCATGGTATGGTGTTCCAAAAACAGCGGACTCAGATATGCCGTCTTTAATATGGCGGACACCGGATACGCGGTTACAAAGTAAAATTTGTCTGGGTATCCGGTACCTTTTTTAGCATATGCGGGCACGACAGCTTAAAATCTGGACATGGTGGGTATCTGGTCGCTCGGTCCATTAGACAATAGACCTATTTTCTGGCAGGTTTTCTCAGTGAGCCCTGCCAGACGGCCGACAGCCCAAAACCCGGACGTCGTCTGTTTTGCCTGAAAACTGGACCATACCATAAAACGCACGTTGCGGATGCACTCGTGTGGTCAGAATCAGCTCAAAAAAATAGCATTGAGGAGTTACGGCTGGATAAACTCAGGTAGCGTCTACGCCAATCCCCGGTACCAACAGTGCCCTAAAATCATGAAACTTGGACCCTAGGCATAACATGGCGCTTCGAACGCAATAGTGCAGTCAGACACGGCACTGGACGCATGCACACAGCATATGCAACGACAGTGACAGGTAGTGGCACGATTGCCAAGGTCTGCCGATGGAGCTGAGTACATTGGAAGGAGGAGGCTCCAGCAAACAGCGTGTAGGCCTCAGCGCGCGTCGGCTCCACCAGACAACACTCCAACAACATCATGTCTTGCTGTCAGCCATCTATACATCAATGCACACAAGCCAGGAGGATCAAATAGACTAGAAATAAGAGATTTGTGAAAAACCAGCACTCCCCCATGAATCACAGGCATAGTGCACATAGGCGGGCAGAGAGCACAGAGACACGTGGACAGGGAGAGAGAGAACCTCACAAACGCATACCCAACCCACTCACAGCCTTCCTCAACGAGTCACGCTTCAATGCCTTGGTCAAGAAGTCAGCCAACTGCTGTGCTGTCTCAACCCACACAATGGTGATGCTGCAGTCATGCAACAACAAACGCACGTAGTGATACTCAACATCGATGTGTTTTGTACGAGTGTGATGCACGTCGTTATTATCAGCAATGGCCATGGCACTTTCATTGTCATAGTGCAACGTGATGGACGGGACTTACTGACGAAACTCAGACAACACGCAGCGCAACTACACTCTCTTACAAGCGCTAGAAACCAGGGCCACATACTCAGCCTCAATAGTGTTGCGCGCAATGCAGTCTTGCTTGCCGCTGGGCTAGGACACAGCCGTGCTGCCAACAAGAAAGATCCAGTCGGTACGAATCTTACCATCCGGAATGCCAACCCAATCACTGTCGTTGTGTCTCGTCGCCACAAGGGACGGTTGTCAACGGAACATGAGGCATCGCCATGGGGTAGAGACGACATAGTGTAGTACTCAGATCGTGGCCTCAAAGTGGAGGTGACTCGGCTCCTAAGAGAACTGTACAAGGAAGCTGATGGCGAACGCAATGTATGGACGCATCATCGTCGTCAGGAAGATCAGTAACCTAATGATACGTAAATCTTGGTCACGTCTATTGGCTCCCCCACGTTAGCTGGATCAGAGCTCTTGAGCATCGTCGTACCATTGGGCGACATGGGTGAGGATGACGAGGGGTTTCCTCAATGAAGCGCCCGGACGAGGTCTAGACGTAGGCAGCTTGATGGACATGCTGGATGCCCATACAGCGATCATGCTCGAGCTCCATGCCCAGAAAGACTCGTGCTGACCCTAGATCCTTCATCCGGTAGGCAGCATGTAGCAGGTCCTTGACTCGTTGGATGGCAGTTGCATCCGGCGATGCGATGAGCAGGTCATCGACATAGACCAGGACATCAACGAGGGTCTGACCTCACGGACTAATGAAGAGCGCGGGGTCGGCAGAGCCGCAAAGGAGGCCGCTGCTGAGAAGCGTACGACTAGTCTCCTGGTTCCAGCAGTGCGGTGACTGCTTCAAGCCATAAAGGGTCTTCTGCAGCTTCCCAACCTTGCCACAGCCATCGCCAAAGCCTGGAGGCTGCACCATGTAGAGCTCCTTGCCCTCCAGTGAGCCATGGAGAAAGGCATTGCTCCCATCCATCTGATGTAGTTCCCACCCGTGCTGGGCAACCATGTTGAAAAACACTCAACTAGTGGAGAACCGATCGACCAGGGCAAAGATCTGGTCATAGTCAATCCTAGGGACCTGAGCGAACCCCTTGGCTGTAAGATGCGCCTTGTACTTGTCCAGGGACCCGTCTGGCTTCCACTTTTGCCAGAGAACCCACTTGGTGCCAATGGCCTTCCAGCCCGGGGGGAGGTCTACGAGCTCATAGACGTGATGTTGCCGAATGGCGGTAAGCTCGTTGGCGCATGCAACCTCCCAGTGAGCAGCCTTGGGAGACGTCCGAGTCTCACGTATGGTGGCTAGGTCCTCTGGTTACTCCATGGGGCGGACAGTAAGGGCGTGTGTGTCCTGTGCCCCTGGTGGCATACGCGTGAGCGTGGCTATGATGGCATACTGGTGCTCCTGATGGAGCAAGGCATAGCCCAAAGCTGATCCTAGATGTAGGTCAGTGATGACTGACAGCGTGGCCAAGCTAAGTGCCTTGGTGCCGGGGTCCCCACTTATGACTATGGAAGCGGGTCTGACAAGAGGCAAGGAGCCTCGTGTGGTGCCAGGGGTTCGTGGCACGAGAGGGCGTGAGGAGGCGACCTGAGTGCTCACCGTCCTCCTGGGTCGAAGGCTCCCGCCTGGACCACATGTGTAGCGCGCCGACATGGACGGGGCAGCCGGCCTTGAGGAGCTGGCGGCTGTGGACGGAGCAGTAGGCCCTGAGGAGCTGGCAGACACGGATGGAATAGTCGGCCTATACGGGCTGGCCAACACGAACGGGGCAGCCGGCCCAGAGGGGCTGGCGGACACGGACGGGGCAGCCCACCCGGAGAGGCTGGCGGACAAGGATGGTGCAGCCGGCTCGGAGAGGCTGGCGATAAGGGTGCACAGCAAATCCTAGGATTTGGGAGTCTTATTTGGTAGCCACGAATCTTTTCAAGATTCGCGGTTCTGAATCCTCCATACGGATTCAAACCGAGATTCGCAAATGTTTTTGTCATAACGGGAAGGGGGGGGGGCTCCTCGATACCCCAGAAAACCGGGGGTCCATTCGACCTCCGTGTAGTAGCGCGGTGCGGGTTCTTGCGAGGGCTGTCATGTGCGGAGTTTTGGTTGTTCAAAACAATGCATGTCGCAATATCTTGTACCCTGGTGGCATGTATCTGGATAACATGCTGCTCAGCCAGACACCTGTAAGTTGACTGGATACACTAGCTTGTATATTTCTCACTGCAAAGATGAAAACCACGACTTCTTTACACAGTGAACTTGAACCTTTTTGCCAAGTTCAGCTGTCCAGTCAGCGGGCTTTGGATTACCAGATAGCCTGGCCGATGCCGACAGCTGGTCTGTGGCCCTCCGCATCGGCCACGTTGGACTGCGCAGTGCGCTGTTTCGGTGTTTGTCATTGGTCCACCGTTTTCATGCTACGTTTTGACCGTCACACGCATGTGGAAAGTGGGCGCCGGCAGATGAACCATCGACAATCGGTGGTCCACAGGTTCTGAACCAGTGGACCACCGATGTCTTGGTGGATGAACCATTGGTTCATCCACCATCGTTGGATGAACCACTGGTTCATCAAACCGAGGCATCGGATGTCTCGGCGAATGTAACATCCGCAGCGGCTGTTACATCCGCCGAGCGGGTAACCAACAGCGGATGATCCGCCATTGCTTACCCCCTCTCAGGACCGTCCCTGTTCGCCAGGCCGGCAAACCGGGCCGGTTCAATTGGCGACGCCCGCTGCTGATCCAGGAATCAGCACCACTTGTACTGTGCAACTTGCACGGTGCAACTGGCACTGCCAGTTCCACTTCCAAAGTGGTGCAAGTCCCAAGACACAAGGTATCGGTGTCATCGTCATCAACTTCCATGCCTTAGCCGCAGCTGCGACTACATCACTCTCCATCATGGCCAACGTTGCAGCGGTGGTGCAGACTGCACGTGAGAGCACTCACAACGACGCTGACGATGATGACGACGATGAGGACGAGGAGGACGTCGGTAACAAGAGGAGATCCGGGAAGGAGCCCAGCCTAGTGTGGAATCTTTTTGACAAAATTGACCACCCCACAAAGGGCCCTCGCGCTCAGTGCAGTCTGTGTCCAAAGGACTACGCCAACAACGGGGAGTGTACGTCCGCAATGTGGAAACACTTGCGGCTAAATCATTGCAAACATTACTTGAAGCTAAAGGAGCAGGAGGTGGCCTAGAAGCTACGGTTAGCAACCACCAACGCTGTCAATGCATCAACAAAAGCAGCGGCTGCAGTGGCAGGAGTGGGATTGAATGTTGCAAACACAGTCATCGCTCGGGGTGTGGCAGCGGTGGGAGCGGTGTTCTACAAGCTGTACTTCCAACACTGCATTTGGAAGCACGTCATTGACAAGAATGAGAGCTTCCTAGGCATGGAGTCCAACTGGCTGCAGCATGCCTTCTGGCACGGAAACCAGGCATGCGACCTCCCCGGTCGCATGACAATCAGCCGGCAGATTGTGATCACGGTAGCAGCTTTCCGCAACCGTATCAAGAAGATGCTTGGTGAGGTGACTTCTGCCCTCAACTTCACCACAGACGGCTGGAAGGGGGAGAAGTATCTCGGAGTCACGGCGCACTGGATTCAGGACTTCCAAGTGAAGACGCTCGCCCTCTCCTTTCCCGCAATGCAGCTCGCTCCCAATGCCCAGAACACCTTCGACACACTGGCAGGTGCTTTGAAGCAGTGGGGGATGTTTGACCGGATGTTTTGCCTCACGGTCGACAACGAGAGCACTAACGATGCCATGATCAACAACTACATCATCCCTGCAGCCAAGTCCTCCCTTGAACCAGAAGGCCACATCAGGTGTTTAGGGCACATCATGAACCTCGCCGTCAAGGATTTGTTGGGGCATGGAAAAGTCAAGGGGATTGTGGCCAAGGTGCGGGCCGTGGCAGTGTTCGTGAAGCTTTCCACTCCAAGGGAGCAGTCGCTGATCAACACGGCAACGGCGGCTGGAGTCCGCTACCTGTCATTGCACCTCGACACTGAGACAAGGTGGAATGCCACCCTGGACATAATGGAGCGCGTGCTCATGCTGAAGGACGTACTCCCGGGGTGGCTTGAGGGATATGGCAGTGAGGGCGATGCCCTCAAGCCTTCACGCAACAAGTGGGGGCTCATTTCCCTCCTCATTGTCATCCTCAAGCCATTCAAGGCGTACACGAACAACATCTCTGGCTCGACCTACCCAACACTCAACCTTGTCATACCGTTTTTTTACTCCATGCTGGACAAGCTCGAGAAGAAGCAGGTAAAAGCTCAATTGAGAAGAGCAGACGGAGAGGGATTGCAGGGCATCTTAATGCAAAGGAGCAGTTGCTTGTTGACATCAACGACGGGCTGAAGGAGGCTGAGGAAAAGCTGAAGAAGTACGCGCGGCTGCTGACTGACCACCACACACTTGCTACAACGGCTGACCCACACTTTCGGCTCAGGATTTTTGACAGGACACACACGCTGATGGGGTTGGCATCTGCCACACTCTTTCAGGTGAAGGTGGTCACCTTGTTGCGGCCTTACCACGACCGCGTGCGGGAAGCGCAGACTGAGGCCGCGGCATTGTCACAAGGGGCCGAGAGCTCAAACCAGCAGTAGGATCAGAACCAGCAGGGGAGCCAGCAGCAACTCCAGTCAGGATCACAGCAGAACCAGCAGCTGGGCAGCCGCAACACCAGCAGCAGCGCATCAGCAGGACAACAGCAAGGCACGGGTAGTGCATCCGCAGGACAACAGCAGGGAACGGGCAGGGCATCAGCTGGGCAGCAACAGGGCACAGGTAGAACAGCAGCAGGGCATCAACCGGGCAGCAGCAGAGCTGCAGCAGCGGCAGCAACTGCAGGAACACAAGAATCACGCCAGCTACGCCCGCGGCCTCCACCACCCCCACCTCCATCTGAGGACGATGCATTACTGGAGGAGGCCCTGGCAGATCCAGCAAGGGATATGTTTGAGGTGGGGGAGCCGGCGACGGCGGCACCGACAGGGCTGTCGAGCTTGGAGGAGGAGGTGGAAAAATGGGCCAACTTGCCAAGGAAAGGGATGACGTGCAAAGTGCTTAGGCACCACAGGAAGCTGCAGAAAACATATCCATCTTTTTTCCTCGCAGCAATGGACGTGCTTGCTGTTCCTGCCACTTCCACCCCGTCCGAACGTCTGTTCTCTCTTGGCAGGCACATTATCACAGACTTCAGGCACTCGCTTGCCAACCTGACGGTCGAAAACCTGCTAACCATGAAAGGCTGGATCAACGAGAAGTCGCTGCTGGACTTCCCGGTGTCGCCCCATGACGTCGCCGCGCAGGAGTACAGAGATGAGGAGGCGCGCATCAATGAGTTACGGCGTAAAGCATGGGAGGATGGGCTTGGCGGTGCTGCGTGTGAGGAGTTGGAGGGGCTGTCACTCTTTGTGAATGAGGACGATGAGGAGGACGGATACGAGGAGGGTGAGGATGAAGGAGATGCGGGGGAGGATGATGATGTGATGGAGGTTGGATCGTAGGATTAGTGTTGTTGGATACCTAGCTCACTGTCATGTGGTGTTCTCATAATCATTTTGTTTCAACATTTCCCGTTTACAGTCATGCAATCCAGATTTGTCAACTTATGCATACAACAAATGTTTGATGCATACAGCCATTCCTGGCAGCCAGGTTTGCACAGAGGTGCAACTCAGAATGAATGTATGATAAGAAGGGTTTAGGCGTTCAGACTGGATGTTAAGAATCTGTTTGGATGGTAGTTCTTGTCTCAAACAATGTGGTAGATGCATATCATTTATGATCGATGCTCATTGGCGCTTGAATGTACATTCACTATCATTGATTGTAAATGCTTGTCGATTCTTGTCACAGTGCTTGACGGTGCTAGAAATCGCTTGTCGAGTGAAGATGTGCCCTTGTCGGTAGTTGATGAGTGTGAAGAATGTATGCTGCTGCTGAACAGTGCTCAGAGCTGCTTAAGTTGGGTTAACATCCACCACCACAATGCCTCACAGCGTCAACTTGTGGTGTCCAATGAAAACAGCTGAGTACATGTATTTTAGAAGAAAGGTTCATGGCCTATGATCATATGTTGTGCACATATTGTTTGGAAGTGAAACAAGGAAAAAAAAGGTAAAATCTTGACTTGCCACAAAGCAAAGTGGCACAGTCCATGAGAACCGTTGAAGATTCGCAAATCCTAAGGATTCACAAATCTTTTCAAGGATTCGCGAATCCGAATCCCCCATGGGATTCGGATTCGGGAGTCCAAATCCCCCATGGGATTCGGATTCGGGAGTCCAAATCCTTTCTGGGAACCGGGAATCTTACCCGGTGTGCACCCTTAGCTGGCAAACACGGATGGGGCACAACTAGCTCGGAGGGGCTTGCGGACTCAGATGGCGCAGCTAGCCCGGAGGGGCTGGCGGACACGGACGGGGCAGCCAGCCTGGAGGGGAAGGCAGAAATGGATGGGGCAGCCAGCCCTGAGGGTTGGCGCACATGGATGGGTCAGCCGGCCCTGCGGAGTTGGCGGACACGGACGAGGAAGCCGATGCAGAAGGACCTGCAAGCACAGACAATGGAACGCCCGGGCATGACTAGACGGAGGACGGATTCACCACTCCTCCACGTGATGGAATGAACATCAACGCGCCGGAGCGAACGAGGTCACAGGGAAAAAACTCCTCAAAGAAGAGGACATCCCGGGACTAGACGATGCAATGCAGGGTGGACTGCGCGAGACGCTAAAGAAGGTGCAGGGACGGCCACAAGGCTCAAGCTTGCTACCCTGGTGTGGGGTAGACAGACACACAATTGCTGTGTTGCCCCAGATGCGGGCCAGACGGAGGTTGGCTTGCTCTCCACACTAGTGTTGGTATGGTGTGGAGTGACGGGAAATGGGTCCGTGGGGAATCTGGTTCCAGACCCATGTCATGTAGGTCATGGCCTTGAAGTAGAAGCCGCCAGAGAGACTGAACTCAACCTGTATGGTGTGGATGATGTCAGCCAAGGTGTGGTTCAACCGCTCAGAGACACCGTACTGGGCTAGCGTGTAAGGCGTTGACGTCTCATGATGGACGACACGTGAGGCAAGGAAGAGTGTGGTCTCCCCTAGAAACTCACCCTCGTGATGAGAACGGAAACGGTGGAGAGGGCGACCACACTCACGCTAAGCGCAAACAAGTGAGTCCCAAATGGTGGGAGCGACGTCACTCTTTTGCCAAATGTAGAAGACCTAATAACAGCGAGAGAATCTGTCCGTCAGGGTCAAGACGTAACAAACGTCCTCTTCGACGGACTCTATTGGGAGGGGACCCATGACATCAAAGTGAACCAATTCGAGCCCGACAACTGCACGAGAGGCAGACAGAAGGTAGGTGGAACATTGCATCTTTCTTTGAGGACAGTCAATGCACTCGGTGGGACACGGCAGAGGAAAGGAGGTTGGATAAAGGCCTATGGCCGGCGGCGTGCGAATCATTCTTTCGACAGCGAGAGAGTGGACGTGACGGAGGGGATGATGTAGGGTATGTGTGTACTACAGAGAGAGTGTGCTAGTAACAAACACGTGGCCAGTGTCGAACGATGAAGAGGGGACAGAGATAGAGGCGGTCAGACGCAATACGTGCCAGAAGTTGCCACGGGCGGTGGTATGCAAGAAAACACGACCTGGCGGACACAACGACACAATGTCAACAGCACGCGAGTGCAAAACATCCATGCTGATATGATCAAGGGCTGTGATAGACAAGAGGTTGAGCTCAAGGCCAAGGACGAAGAGGACATCAGTCACGAAGACATTACGAGCAAGACCATGGAAACAAAGAATGCCGACACCACAAACAGGTCAAATCTGACCAAACCCCTTCCAAACCCCCGAGACATCGGTGACGGGACCGAGGACAGTGAAGGCCTCGCGCGAGGCCGTCATGTGATGCATGGCCCCAGACTCGATGATCCAAGTCTCTGACGGATCCAGGACCGGTGTGGCCATGTCGCTGACAGTCACATGGCAGTGGTCCAGCGACACAAACACGGTGGACGGAGGTGCAAACTGGGACTGCCAGTCATCCAGCCAGACGACATCATCAGGAAGAGGAGCAGGTGAGAAGGGCACGGCAGAGAAAGGAGTGGACAAAGATACAGGGTACGATCGCAAAACAGACTCTATCATGTAGGGTAGGGCAGTGGAACCAGAGACGATGCAACTCGCACTTCCCTGGGGAGGAGGGAGAGGAAGGACGAGTTGGAGTGCGATGAACTGCTCCAACTGATGCTCACGGGTGGAGGGTCTGACAGAGTAGACGGACTACAGTGTGACGGTACCAGAGTCCAAGAAGGAGGAGGAAGGCGCCATGATGGAGGAGAGGGCATGGACGGCTGCGGAAGATACAACGGTGGAGCCGTCTCAAGCAGCGCGGATGCAGCAAGAGCAACGACAATCACCACAGTGATGGCAAGGCGATACTCATGCTGGCGATGCATGGTTGCGATGACGCAAGCCTTGTCAGTCGGGAGTGAACACGTGTACCACCCGTGTCCTGGCTGGCCATAGTTGTTGCAGACGAGGCTGCCATCACCAGATCCGCTGGACTACTACTGTGGGCCCTTGCTCTTCTTGCCCCTATGCTTCTTCTTACCAGATGAGGAGGCGCCAAAAGACGTTGCTGCTGCTGGGAAAAAACAGCCAATGTGGCGATGGCAGAAGAGGCAAGGGACTCCGTGCGATGGATATGTGACTCCTAACAAGCCTCCTCAATGCGGAGGAAGAGCTTGTATGCTCAGGGCATGAGGGAACCTTGGGTAGCCATCGCGGCGAGGACCTCCTGGGATTAGTGGACGAAGATGTTGGAAAAGGCGTCGGTGGCATCACGCTTGATGGTCACGAGCACGGAGAGAGGGGGTGGCACAGCGTCTTCGAGGCGGCGTAGGATTTCCTCTGCACGCTGCCAATAGGAGGTGACCGTCTTGGTCTCCCCCATGCATAGGGAGTTGAACTACCATATCAGACGGTTGGTCTCAGCGTCATAGGACAAACAATGAGGACGCGTGAGTACGTACCACGCTACTGCGGGGTCAGGGAGTGCACCAGTGGTGAGGTCGCTGAGGAAGGGCTCGAGGGCGATACGTGCATCTGGAGGGGCAAAAGGGATGAGGGCACACACGGCGCGACCGGCGTCATATACCTGGTCGGCCTGGGTGGAGTCAAAGGGCAGGGCATAGGAGGGCCACAAGCCCTCGTCCTCTGTCCAGATCTGGAAACTGAGCTCCCAACTCCAAAATTGCTTGCCAGCCTAAAGTGGCAGCGGTGGAGTTTCGAAGTCCTTCAGCCTACGGCCGGTACCCTGAGTGGGGCCTGGGACTGACGTCGCAGTCTGCTATTGGCACTGGGTGTGTTGCTTGGCCAGGTACTGTGTGGCATAGGATACCGCAGGGCTCACGTACCCGGGTGGAATAAAAGGTGCTTGCTAGCGCTATTGTTGCTGCTGCGATGGCTGCTGATGCTACTACTACAGCTGCTGTTGCGGCAGCTGTGTCGGCTGTTGTAGTGCCGCTAGCTGTTGTGTCAATGTTTTGAGCTGCCGGCGCAAAGCGGCGAGTGGATCTGTCGAGCCTGCATGACCGAAGACAGAGCCTACGGGGTGTTGCTGATGTTGTGGATGCTGTTGCTACTCCAGCAATGGATGATGCTATAGCTATTGTTGTTATTGTTGTTGCTGCTGCTACTATGGTTGTTGCTGATGCTGCTAGTGTTGTTGCCACGGCTGTTGCTGTTGCTCTGGCTCCTACTATTACTGGTGGTAGTGCTGTTGCTATTGCTGCTACCATTGCTGCTATGGGTGTTGCTGCTTCTGCTGCTGCCGCGGCTGCTTCTCTTGCTATTACTGCTCTTGCTGTTCCTATTGCTGTTGCAGTGGAGGCATATGCTGCTGCTACTGTTGCAACTACTACAGTTGTTGTAAGAAGGGGGTTCCTCCAACAGAGGAGGACCCCTCTCCATTCTCTGCCATGGTGTCCTTTGTTTCCCCTCATTTTTTTTATGCTACGGATGTCGGTAGTGATGTCAGCAGTGACCTCAGCCTAGGATGGCTGACTTAAACAGCTGCTGCTGCGTTTTCTATAGGGTCGCTACTGTAGATTTTCTTTTGTTGCTGACTTCAGCATTGACGTCAGCAGTGACGTCAGTCGAGTATGGCTGACATTAGCAGTGGCTGTCGTGTTGTTGCTCTAGCCGCTACTACGTCAGCTGCAGTGGTGCTGTTACGACTATTGTTGCTGCTACTTCTACTGCTGCTACTAGAGAAATATTGGTTCTACTACTGCCAGTGCTCCTATAGCTGCTACTACTGCTAGTGCTGCTGGTTCTGCTGCTGTTAGTGCTGGTGCTGTAGCTGGTGCTGTTGCTGTTATGCTGTTGTCATTGCTGCTGCTAAGCTGTTGGTACTGCTAGAGCTACTACAACGGCTGTAGTGGCTGTTGGTGCTACAGCAAATCCACCTGTGGGGATGGGAGATTTCTTTGTGTGTTCTTTTTTTTTTTTTCTTCCTCGTTTATCCCTCCTCAGTGCTCGCTTTGAGTTGTGAAAACGAGCTTGTTGCTCGCTGCTTGCTACGAGCATCGAGCTTGCTGCTCGCCGCTTGCTGCGAGCTACGAGAAGCGAGCTTGCTTCTATATGTTTGCTGCTTGCTACGAGCAGCTGCTGTTGTTGTTGCTACTGGAAGCTACTCCAACAGCAGCTGCAAGCTCCTGCAGGCTACTGCTGGCTGCTGCTACTGCTGCCGGCTGTTGTTGCTGTTTACTGCTGCTACTGCTGCCACCTGCTGTAGCTACACGTTGTTGCTACACACTGCTACTACTGCTTCCGATTGCTGCCAGTGATGGCTATTACTGTTGCTATTGCCGGCAACTGCTGCTACTCGTTGCTCGCTGCTTCCAGATTGCTGCTTCTGTCACGTGCTGTTGTTGTTGCTGATGCTTGCTATAGTAGCAGCTACTTGTTGCTAGTGCTATTGCTAGCTCCTCACTTTGTGTGCTTGTTGCGTGCTGCTGCTGCTACTGTCGCGCTGGCAGCGACTGTCACTTTCCTGGTGTCGTCGCCATGTGCATCGACGCTGCTCCAACGTTGGTCCTGCATGCCGGCCGTGCGTCCACCAACACTACCACCGTTGTGGGATCACTGGTGCCAAAAAAACTTCAGCAGCGTTTCCCCCGCGTCAAGAGCGTTTTGACTACGTGGCTGGTCAACGGTGCCAGAAAAATTCCGGCC
This sequence comes from Penium margaritaceum, assembly GCA_023375785.1. Lineage (NCBI taxonomy): Eukaryota > Viridiplantae > Streptophyta > Zygnematophyceae > Desmidiales > Peniaceae > Penium > Penium margaritaceum. The sequence goes on along the minus strand of SZWC01002133.1, from coordinate 215,991 downwards.
GCATTTCCCCTACACGGGCGCGTTCTAGGGACCACCGGTGTTGACTAGACCCGTTCGTTGGTGTTGTGTTGCTTCTGCTGTGCTCTGGCTCTGATACCAAGCTAGAATTCTCCTATAGCAGCAAGTTGGGGCAGCAGCGTTGTTGATGCAGCGTGCGGGAACCCACGCTCGTTGCTTAAGCTGCCCCCTCAGTCTGCTGCACCAGAGCCAAAGTCTGAGCGCGCTGGTGTTTGTTTGTGCGTGCCAGGGTTAGCGCTAGACAACAGCTAAAAACTGGAAATGACTTATTAAGAACTGAGAATGAACAGTAATGGGAGACCCCTCCAAGTTCTAGCTCCCCCCAGCTGTGTGGAGCTTGTTACTTAGCTAACCAGCCGATCAGAAATAGACCTGTTTTCTGGCAGGCAGGGTTTCCTCGGTGAGCCCTGCCAGACGGCTGACAGCCCAAAACCTGGGCGTCGTCTGTTTTGCTTGAAAACTGGACCACACACACTGTGAACGCAATCGTGCAGTCAGAATCAGCTAGAAAACAACACTGAGGAGTCATGGCAGGCTAAACCCAGGCAGCTTCTACGCTAATGTACCCCAGTACCAACAGTGCCCTAAAATTATGAAACTTGGAATCTAGGCATAACATGGTTGTGCGAACGCAGTAGTGTCGTCAGACACAGCACTGGACGCGTGCAGACAGCATATGCAGTGACAGTGACTGCTGGAGGCATGACTTCCGAGGAGTTCTGCCGATGGAGCTGAGCACGTTGGAGGGAGGAGGCTCCAGTAAACTGCATGTAGGCCTCAGTGTGCTTCGGCTCCACCAGACGACACTCCAGCAGCATTGCGTCTCGCCGTCAGTCATCTTCACGCCGATGTTTACAAGCCAGGAGGACACAACAGAGTAAAATGAGAGATGTGTGAAAAGCCGACATCTAGCGCACCGGTTGCTCACCTCCTTGTGCTTCCACTCAGCTCCACGACGAGCCCACACATTCCTGTAACAGTCATAGCGATCTCGTTGCCCATTGATTGCTGACCTTTTACGTCGGACCCGCTTGTGACAGCCTCTCTCCCAAGTGTCACTCTTGACGTTGTGGTCGTCTTCCACATCGTCTGAGCCCTTGTAAGACCCACACCTGCGGCAACCAAGATCTTCTTAGGTCGGTGTGCACCTCTTGCAACAGCCCAACAACGCTACTCTCATGACATCTCCGTGGCATCCTTGGCTGCTGCTCTTGGCCCCCGCTCTTGGCCGCCGCTCTTGGCCGCCGCTCTTCTAGCCTCGTCCTGCCACTTTGATGGCAGTGGTGGTCACACTTGCGCATCACGAGATCCACAGCGCCGCCCCACTCAGCACCTACTACGAGGAGCGGAGCTCGTCACGTCAGATGCGGCACCAACGTAGAACCAGTGGTGGGGCATCCGTCTCTAAGCCCACCTCCTTGCTTCGTAAAGATCCAGCAAGAGATCCTTCTTATACCACCCGGTAGACATTGGGGGAGGGGGGGGCGTTGCTACGGTGGAGGTATCCACTACTCATTTCTTCACTGCTCTCAACGGCGATGTCATCTCTTTGTCTGTTTCTTTGACTTGTGCTACTTCTGTCATCATCGATGCCACTAACACAGGAGCAGGCACCTTTGCAGGAACTGCCACAGCATCCAGTGTGTCCACGTCCACCTCAGCAGGGCGGGCCACAGAGGCCCACACAAAGGCCGTCGTTGTCATCGGATCCGTTGAAGGGGCAGCTAACAATATTGGCACGCAAATCGTTGCTTCTACGTCAGCCATTGCCTCCTTCACAGCATCAGCCGCATCTGCAGCTATAGCCGCCGCACCAGCCATCTGCACGTCAACGGCCTCAACAGCTGCATCAGGGATATCTACACTATCAGCTGCCCTCAGCCTTGTTACAGCTGATATTTCTATCATTTCCGTCCTTACCACCTTGTATCCGGTGTCAGAAGCTAGAGCCCATGCCTGAGTAGTCTTAGTTTCCTCCATCGTGTCCGTTCTCTCTCTGCCACTGCTACTGCCATTCCACCTCTCCTGGCCTTTCTTCGCTCTTCTCCTGCCCTAGCTGCATCTTGAGGTCTTTGCTTGCATGCACTATCTCTGCAGGTGTCCTGGTTCTGCTCTCCCTATGTTTGCTCTCTGTTTGGATTGGGGTTGGAAACTTCTCTGCAGTACTCACCACACATGCCTAAGGCACCCCCAATTTTCTCACGCCCACTGGGTGGAGGAAACTGTGTCACTCTTTTTGGCTGAGCCCCTCGTTTTTCACCACGCGTGGCGGCGACAAGTTTTTCATTTCAGACTTGCAACATCAGCTTAATCATGCTCTTGACGCCCAGCGCAAAGCTGAGGACCATCTTGGGTGAGCAGAAGATAACTGTGCTGTTTTGAATTATGGTTAATCACCTCAATTTCACGCACTTGTTGATCAGTGTATCAATGAGTGTATTCTTGTATATAGATATTTCTTACAAAACATCCACATCAATGCAAGTTTGCAATGTTCAGATGAACATTCCTTGTATAGAATGAAAACTATAATGGGCTCTATGTGATGTATAGTAGTTTGTGTGAGCCATCCATGTTCACTAGTTTGTTCACTTCCCAATACACTTGTTGATACACTGTTTCACGGATGAGTCAATTGGTCATATATGGTTATTTTTGCTTAGGANTTCACGCACTTGTTGATCAGTGTATCAATGAGTGTATTCTTGTATATAGATATTTCTTACAAAACATCCACATCAATGCAAGTTTGCAATGTTCAGATGAACATTCCTTGTATAGAATGAAAACTATAATGGGCTCTATGTGATGTATAGTAGTTTGTGTGAGCCATCCATGTTCACTAGTTTGTTCACTTCCCAATACACTTGTTGATACACTGTTTCACGGATGAGTCAATTGGTCATATATGGTTATTTTTGCTTAGGAGGTCGCCATTATTTTGCTCAGGTGTCTGTGGACTGCGTCTGCAGTTGTTGCTACTGGCTCCATCGCTGGCACCAATTCTGGTAATGTCCACTTTCGCTTCCGTCGGCACTTCTGTTGCTACCAATGCCGATGTCCCACCTACTGCAGTCGTACTTGTTGCTACGCCACGCCAGCATGACTTCTATTTTGAGCTGCCATTCCTTTCTCTAGGCCTCACTTTCTCCTCATGGGAGGTGCACTTGAGCACATAGGCTCAGGGTAAACACATTTGGGAGAAGTAATTCCCTCCATGTCCTACTGATGATCCACCCTTCACCCATATTCCTGTCGAAGCTGTTCACACTGTCTGTGCTCCTATTCCTGCCGCGCCTCAGCACCTTGTGGATGACGTTGGTACTTTCAATGCTGATACCTCTGCCGGCTGCCTTGCTGCACCCATTGGTTCTTACGCCATGCCTCGTCATCGTACCACCATCACCGGCCAGGCTACCTAGTGTCAATGCGCCGGATAGCAACGGTCTAGAAAACGGGTCCCGACATGGGAGGCCGCCAACCGCTCTTGGTATTGCAACCAAGATAACATATCACCCTCGAACGAGGGATCCACACTTTAGGTTCGTTTGGTTTGCAACCTCACGAAGTCCGCATGTTGGTATTTAGTGTCTACCTTTGGTTGGACACTCTGTGAGGAGTCTCAAAGGCAAGAACTGTAAATGGATGCATGCAAGGTACAGGCTTTTATACTTGCAGAGCTTTGCTAAAGCTTCTGCTTGTAGTGGCTCCACTGGAGCCAACCTCATCCTACATTCCTACTTGGCGCGTCCTTAGACCGCCAAGTGTCATCCTCAAGGCAGGCTCTAGTAAGCTTCCTAGAAGCTTCCTGTCCCAGTTTTGGCCACAAAGAAAATTGCGGCCGTCGCGGGGTTTGAACCCGCGACCTCTGGTTTGAGACTCCGGTGCCTAATCAACCANGATAGCAACGGTCTAGAAAACGGGTCCCGACATGGGAGGCCGCCAACCGCTCTTGGTATTGCAACCAAGATAACATATCACCCTCGAACGAGGGATCCACACTTTAGGTTCGTTTGGTTTGCAACCTCACGAAGTCCGCATGTTGGTCTTTAGTGTCTACCTTTGGTTGGACACTCTGTGAGGAGTCTCAAAGGCAAGAACTGTAAATGGATGCATGCAAGGTACAGGCTTTTATACTTGCAGAGCTTTGCTAAAGCTTCTGCTTGTAGTGGCTCCACTGGAGCCAACCTCATCCTACATTCCTACTTGGCGCGTCCTTAGACCGCCAAGTGTCATCCTCAAGGCAGGCTCTAGTAAGCTTCCTAGAAGCTTCCTGTCCCAGTTTTGGCCACAAAGAAAATTGCGGCCGTCGCGGGGTTTGAACCCGCGACCTTTGGTTTGAGACTCCGGTGCCTAATCAACCAAGCCAAAAAGGTATGGTTCCTATGATGAGCCACAGGGGACATACCCATTATGGGCAGTGCATTCCTGGCCTATCTCAGAACAGACCAAGGGGACATACTCAATAGAGCAGTGCATGCCTTGTCTGTATGTGTAGCTAGCCAGCTAGGCAGTGGACAAGGTGCACACTATTTCAACAAATCTCTTCCTTGCACCTCTGTCCATCTGTCCCTTGCTTGGCTCCATCAATGCCTTGGAGCTCACCCTTCCTCTGCCGCACTCCTCATGCCGAATCCACGAATGCCTGTACAATGCAAGTCGCTGTCCAGCGGCTTGGTCATGCAGTCAGCAAGCATGCTCTTTGTTCTGCAGTGCTGCAAGTCTACCACGTTCTTCATGACCAGGTCACGTAAGTAGTGGTAGCGTATGTCGATGTGCTTCGTTCGCCGAGAGATGATCTCGTCTTCAGCCATCGAGATGGTGCTCATGTTGTCCACGTGTACGATCGTGGCATCTTTCTGTGGCACTGTCATTTTGCCAAGCAGGTTGCGGAGCCATTGAGTCTCCTTGCACACCTCAGACAAAGCAACGTACTCTGCCTCAACCGTGGACACGGAAACACAATCCTGCAAACTGCTGGCCCATGAGATGGCAGCGCCATTCAAGATACACACGTATCCAGAGGTGGATTTCCTGTCGTCGAGATTTCCTCCCCAGTCAGCGTCGGTGTAGCATTTCAGGCGAAGGGGATCCGTTCCTTCTTGGCCTCCAAGGACGAGGCCCATGTGACGTGTCTTCTCCAGCTAGCGCAAGATGTGCTTGACTGCCTGCCAATGTTGTGGCCCAGGGTTGGCCACGAATCTGCTCACTTGTCCCACAGCATAGCAGATTTCCGGACGAGTCCCTACCATGGCGTACATGATGCTACCTACGGCGGACTGGTAGGAGATGTCTTACATCTCCCTTTGTTTTGCTTCGTTGCTTGGCGACATGGAGGCCTTCAGCTTTGTGTCGGTCGTCATTGGGGTGCTGACAGGTTTGCACTCTTCCATGTGGTAGCGCTTCAGCACGTCACCAATGTATTTGGTTTGGTTGAGTTTGATGGTGCCTGCTACTCGGTTACGGTGGATGGCAATCCCGAGGTAGTACTCAAGAGGACCCATGTCCTTCATCTTGAACCTTTTGCTGAGGTCAGACTTCAGCCCATCCAGCAGCTCGATCGAAGACGAGCAGATGATCATATCATCCACGTACAGCGCAACCAGCATCAGCCCTCTCCCATCATCGTGCACGTACATGCTCGGGTCATTCTGGCAATGGGCGAAGGAGAGGCCGGTCATGAAACTGTCCATCTCTTTGTACCACATCCTTGGGGCCTGTTTCAGCCCGTAGAGCGCTTTCACCAACTTGCACACCTTGCCCTTGGGAGCTTTGACTCCTTCGGGCACTTCCATCAGCACTTCCTTGTCAAGCTTCCCATAAAGGAAAGCTGTCCTGACGTCCATCTAGTGTATCTCCAAGTTCTTTGCGGCAGCAATGCCAAGGAGAGAGCGGATGGAGGCAAAGGTCACGACGGGCGCGAACGTCTCATCGTACTCGGAGCCCGGGCGTTGAGAGAACCCCTTAGCCACTACCCTTGCCTTGAACTTGTCGATGTTGCCGTCTTGCTTCTTCTTCACTCGGAGGACCCACTTGGATCCCACCACGTGGGCCTTGTCAGGTCTATCCACCAGCACCCACGTGCCATTCTCGGCAATGGATGCGAGCTTGCTATCCACTGCCTCCTTCCACTTGGCCGCATCTGGGCCATTCATGGCCTCCGCCACAGTGGATGGCTCTCCCTGAGCCATGCACGACCAGCTAAGGCCGGTCCAATCATCCTCATACCGCAAAGGTGCTCTCTTTGGTCGCAAACTGCGCCGGGGTAGTGGTGCCGCTTCTTGCTTTGGTGCTGGTGCTTCCACAGGTGGTGGTTTGTCGTCGTCGTTGTTGTCAGAAGAGTCGTCAGACTCCAAGTCAGACTCGGAAGCCTCAGACGCCTCGGTATCCGCGTCCATGTCAGATGATGCATCATCCTCCGCAGCCACTCTCCCATTCCCACCACTTGCTGGCAAGGCGAGCCAGTTGTCGGGCGTTTGGTCTCCGGACTCAAGCAACACTATCCACTCTCCCGCTTTGGGAGTGAGGGTCGGGTCCAGCAGCTCTCCCTTTCCAAGGGTGTGTTCATCGAACACGACGTCGCGGCTCCTCACGAGCTTGCCTGCTGCCTGGTCCCAAAGCCGATAGGCTTTGTGTGACGTGTCGTACCCAACCATGATGCACTTCTTGGAGTGTGCATTGAGCTTGCCTCCACCTTCTCCCGACTGGATCTTCACCCATGCAGTTGACCCGGACACCTTCAGATGAGATGCGTTGGGTTTCTTTCCCGACCATGCTTCCTGTGGGGTCATCAGCTGCTTGTCCTGCTCCTTTCCACGCTTCCGCAAGGCGGTCGCTGGTGTGAGGTTCAAGAGGTAGCAAGCCGTTGTTGCTGCTTCAGTCCAAAAGCGAGGTGGGAGCTTGGCATCGAAGAGCATGCTTCGCACCATGCCGAGTAGGGTCTGGTTCATCCTCTCGGCAACGCCGTTGCTTTGGGGGTTGTAAGGGGTGGTTTGCTCGTGGCGGATGCCATGATGCTTGAGCCAAGGCTTGCATGCCTCGTACTCACCCCCGTTGTCACTTCGGAGCGCCTTCACCTTCTTGGACGTTTGCCGCTCCACCATGGCGACGAACTCGAGGAGCTTCTCCTTGACCTCTCCCTTTGTTTTGAGGAAGTAGATCCACAACCTGCGGCTGTGGTCGTCAATGAAGGTCAGGAAGTACTTGCTTCCTCCGTTAGAAGGTGTGCGAAAGGGTCCACACACGTCACTGTGTATCAGTTCCAAGACGTGCTCCGCTCGTTGACCTCCTCTCCCAATCGGCTTCTTCTTTGCCTTCGCTTGGAGGCATGGTTCACACAATGCACACCCTTCGCCATGCTTCATGGTGCACCCTTCCATTCCGTGGACTACCTCTTGCTGTTGCATCTTTTGCAGCGTGCTGTTGGCCACGTGGCCAAATCGCTGGTGCCACAGCTCAGCATCAGTGTCCTTGGTTGATATGGCGGCCGCAGCGGTCGCCGGTGGTGCATCCTTCGGCTCCGGTGCCACTGTCTTGGTGGCACATGCAAGTCCCTCATCCAACGCCTTGGTGACTTTGGTTTGAAGCACGTAGAGGCCGTCGACTCTTGGAACTTGAAGCATGAGGTCGTCTTTGGTGTACAAAATCTGGATGTCCTCATTTTTTAGGGCCACCGCTTCCTTGTTGGTGAACACCACTGTCATGTTGTTGTCGGTGATTTGTGAGACGGACATCAAGTTGGCTGCGAAGGAGGGCATGTACACCACCTTTTGAAGGTTGACTGCCTTCTCCGCACCATTCACGTTGAACGGGATCACCTTGTCCCCTTCGCCCATGGCTTGGACGACGCCACCATTTGTACACTTGATGCGCATGACAGATTCGGCCATGGAGACAAATCCACCCTTCTCTTTTGATGAGTGGTGGTTGGTGCCCGAGTCAAGGGCGAATGCCCCGGGCCTAAGGATCGCTGCGCCCTTCATGGGCAGCCCCCTAGCCATCATGTTGGTGAGCTCCTTCTTCTCCTTTCCACCTTTGTTCCCGCCTTCTCTCTTGGGACTACGACAGTCCCTAGCCCAGTGCCCAGCCTTGCCACAGTTGTGACAGTTGCCGGGCTTCTTGGAACTCTTCCCGCCACCATTGCCTTTCCCTCCACCGCCACCGCTTCCGCTGTTGCCTTGACTNTTCACGTTGAACGTGATCACCTTGTCCCCTTCGCCCATGGCTTGGACGACGCCACCGTTTGCACACTTGATGCGCATGACAGATTCGGCCACGGAGACAAATCCACCCTTCTCTTTTGATGAGTGGTGGTTGGTGCCCGAGTCAAGGGCGAATGCCCCGGGCCTAAGGATCGCTGCGCCCTTCATGGGCAGCCCCCTAGCCATCATGTTGGTGAGCTCCTTCTTCTCCTTTCCACCTTTGTTCCCGCCTTCTCTCTTGGGACTACGACAGTCCCTAGCCCAGTGCCCAGCCTTGCCACAGTTGTGACAGTTGCCGGGCTTCTTGGAACTCTTCCCGCCACCATTGCCTTTCCCTCCACCGCCACCGCTTCCGCTGTTGCCTTGACTAGAGCGAGAGCTTGCACTTTGTCCACCAAAGCGAGAGGCATAGGCTGAGATGTTTGCCTCGGCGCCACTGCATCGCATGGACTCGTTGCGGACGTGTTCGGCGATAGCCTCGTACGTCAGATCTGCCTCCTTCCAACCGCCAAATACGGTGATCAAGGACCCCCAGCTTTCCGGCAGCGCCATTAGAAGGATCATGGCACGCATGTTGGAGTCGAGATTCCATTCCATTTGCTGGACCTCTTGCAGCACGTTGTCGAACGACTGCATAAATGCGGGTATCGATTCTCCTTCGCTCACCCTCATCGACATCAACGGTTGGAAGATGAAGAGTCGTTTTGCTAGGGCATTTGATTGATGCACGCGTGCGAGTTTTGCGTACGCCTCGGCAGCCAACGTGCATCCTATGATGTGGGAGTGTTGAGTCTCGTTGATGGACGTCACAAGAATGGCGAGAGCCATGTTGTTCTTCATCGTCCATGCTGCAAGGTCAGCCGCATGCGTCGTCACGGTCGCATCGGCTGGTGCTATCTTGGTCCCTTTTAGGATGTCAAGGTAGCCACGCACGTTCATGATAATCTCAAACTGCCATTTCCACAAGGGAAAACCTATCCCCGTGAATTTGGACATACCCGCCTCAAGGCGGGCTGGAGTCGGATCCACCTTTTCTTGCGGTTGCTCGTCTTCTCTGCTTCGCTACTACTCTGCTTCGTTGAGGCCGATGAGGCTGATGAGGCTGCTGACTGCGACCGTTGTCAAAGGTGCAGTTGATTCCGTTGCATACCCCTCCCGCCGATGATCGCCTAAGGCGATGGTGCCGTCGTGAGAGAACGGACTCGGGGTCATACCACCTTCTAAAAAGGGGTAGAGCTTAATCCCGTTGGGGCTCGAGGGTCTTGTCCAACATGGACAGAGCGATTCCTCGTCCCCTAGTCCGCCACGTGCGCGCACCCTACCTGAAGAAGCCGNGTTGGACACTCTGTGAGGAGTCTCAAAGGCAAGAACTGTAAATGGATGCATGCAAGGTACAGGCTTTTATACTTGCAGAGCTTTGCTAAAGCTTCTGCTTGTAGTGGCTCCACTGGAGCCAACCTCATCCTACATTCCTACTTGGCGCGTCCTTAGACCGCCAAGTGTCATCCTCAAGGCAGGCTCTAGTAAGCTTCCTAGAAGCTTCCTGTCCCAGTTTTGGCCACAAAGAAAATTGCGGCCGTCGCGGGGTTTGAACCCGCGACCTCTGGTTTGAGACTCCGGTGCCTAATCAACCAAGCCAAAAAGGTATGGTTCCTATGATGAGCTACAGGGGACATACCCATTATGGGCAGTGCATTCCTGGCCTATCTCAGAACAGACCAAGGGGACATACTCAATAGAGCAGTGCATGCCTTGTCTGTATGTGTAGCTAGCCAGCTAGGCAGTGGACAAGGTGCACACTATTTCAACACCTAGATTGCTGTAGCCTTCCAGTTCAACATGCTTCTGATGCGTGCTGACGAGACTGGTGATGCCTATTGGGCTCGCGGTTTCAAGCCCCTCTGCGAGCTTGGTGACACTGCGCCAAGGCAGGTGTCAGTTTCCCTCACTATGGTCAATGGAATCATTACTGAGCTCTCTGACCTTCTTTGCGACGTTAAAGCTGATGAGTTTTAGTGACTTGCCTCCCAGCCTTTCTCTCCCAAGTCCCCACCTGGTGTTAGCGCGCTTTGGGACTTTACCACAGAGTGCCTCACTGCTTCATGGACTAGTCTCAAAAACGAGCAACTCCACCGCACTGCAGTCACATGAGTCACTGTGGCCACCACTGCCTCATCTCCACCCTCATCCTCAACGTCTTCTTCTGCCTCCTCTTCCGCCACAACATCCACAGCCTCCGCTCTTGCCTCACAGGGCTATGAATGTGGCCGGGGTCGCTGTAAGGGGAGGGGTCAGACGAGGCCTCCGCCTCCGTGTCCCGCGTCCTCGATGTTGTTTTCTGCTGAAACTAAGGCTCCACCGAGCACTCAACGCGTGCATTTTCCGCTCCTCTGGATGATCTTTGCCTCACCCACACAATGCGTGCTCACTGGGCACGCAACTCTAGTATCTGCACCACGTCCAGCTCCAACACCGCCTCCTCCTCTTCTACCACGTCGACCTCGCCACAGGCCTAGCCTCCAGCTATCACAACCCTTCATGCCCGTGCTTCCTTCCATGAGAGAGGGTCCTCTGGTTGTTTCCTCTGCCTGATGCTCCTGCTAGTCCTCCTACGTTCTCTATGCCGTCTCTCACCTTGCCAAATACGCTACCAACAGCCTCTCCCATAAGCAATGCACCACTTCCCCTAGTGATCTCTACATTTGTTGCTTCGCCGGGATTACCTCCTACTCCACCTCCCTTGTAACCCGATGTCTCTCCTTCCTTGTTTGCTTCTTCCCCTTCAGTCTCATCCTTCCCACCAGACCTTGCAGCTGATATGGCCATTCTCTCTACTGGTCCAGCATTCTCTGCATCATCTGTCCCACCTTTTGCCTCCCCATCTGTACGTTTATCAGAAATACCTTCACTGCCATCTGCGAACTCTTGTGGTTGAGATCCTGCTTCTCCCTCCATTGGTGGTGTGCCTGAGTCATTGACGTCAACCCACGTGTTTTTCTCCCATGTGGGTGGTCCTCGACGTCCTCGACCACCTAGTGTGTAGCGTCCTACTCTCAGTCCATGCGGACCAAGGCACATAGCACTTAACCGTCAGGCTGTCAGTGGAGATCCATGCATGAAAGTTCTGGAGTTGTCGATCACAGCAAAATCCCAGGTTTCACTGTCGCCAGACACCCTGGCAGGGTATGAGCAGCTGCAACGTGAGTACTTGAGTGCTCACAAGTCTGTAAACATGTGGGCAACACGTCAGGTATTGCCAGATACACAAACCTGCATTCTACGTTCAGCTGAGGATAATCAACCAGACCCCATCCCTTTGGGTCACGCTCGCTCACAGCTTGATTCATAGCGGTGGGAGGTGGATGTCTTACAGGAAAATGGAGTTTTGTAGTGGTTGATTTTCCAAGGGGATGAAAGGCTGTCAAAGCTGGATGCGTCTATTGCGTGATGAAGAAGCCTGAGGGCTTGACTGACCACTACAAGGCCCAGCTGGTGGCAAAGGGGTATTCTCAAGTTCTGGGCATCAACTTTGTTGCCACAATGGCCTTCATCAACAGGATGGACACGGCACGAGTTCTCCTTGGACTGACTGTTCAGCGTAACTGGGAGATCCATCAGATGGGGCCAGCAAAATCCCATGACGATGAGGTTTACATGGTCCAGCCGCCTGGGTTTGATGACAGCACACGTTGTGTATGGCATCTTAGGATGGCTCTGTTTGGATTGAAACAGTCTCCCAGATGCTGGAACAACAAGATTAGCTCAACATCAGAGCATGGGGATTACAGGATGAGTGATGCGGATCCCTTGCCTTCTTTCAGTGCAAGGTTTGCTACATTTGTGGCCAGTCTTGTGTATGTTGATGACCTTCTAATCGTGTCGCCAGCCATGGCAGCTGAAGCAAAATTCAATGATCTATTGAAGTCCAAGTGCATGATGAAATACCTTTGTGAGTTTGAGGTCATTGTTGGGCATGGAGATTGCCTGAGACAGCAAACATGGACTGCTGTATGTTCATCAGGGTGGACACATTCAGACCCTTGGGGAGAGGTTTGCGGAGCTGCTAGCTTACACAACATCAACGTCCACTCCTATGATGCCTGATGAGCATAAGCTATTGAAGCCTACTAACCTAGTGAATGTGAGTGAGCTAGTGGAGTCAACATTGAATATGCAACTCGTTGGCTCTCTCATGTGTTCATTCACCACCACTCGGCTTGATATTGCATTTGCTGTGAACCTTCATGCAGTCTCCGCGCTCTATTTGGAGGCCCCATTGTGCGTCTTTTGTAATACACTTCAAATGCCTCATCATTCACTTCAAACACATTCGTCAGTTGTGGTGTCCAAGTTCATCGACAGTGCCTAGGCCTGGAGCTCAGATGGTAAAGGTCATACGCGGTATATGCGTACGTAGTGACAGGTTGCTGGCATAAGCCTCTTAGCATGCAAGAGAGATAGGGGTACACACTAGATACATGGCGATGGAAAGCTCAAGGAGTCGGAACCCTTGTTGGAATAGTGAAGGCCAAGAAGACACTGGAGTAAGAAGCAAGCAAGGTTGTAGCATCCGGTCGACCAGGCCACCCAAGCAAAATGCTCGACGTGGGGCCCGGCCGCCAAATGGTCGAACCGAACCGGTGGGCGGTGTGCCACCGGCAGTATTCTTACACTATGGCATAATCGACATCGTAGCCCCGCAGGATCAACAACCCAGTGATCTGCACCAACACCCTCATCTAGTCATGCACATCAAAACACAGGTAACCACATCGGCCACGAGCGTAGGTGGGTGCAGGTCTCCCAGTATGTGACACTTCTGTGTGTGCTAAACAAATGCTAACCACACTATGATGAAATTAGCAGTCATGCTCTCAGGCACAACTGAACATGAGATAGCTCGTGCCAATCTTGCACCCTGCAGAGACGCCAGGTATACGTGGTCCACCATGTGTGCCCCTTGAGCTTTAATTCATTTTAGTCACCTGGAGTAACAGTGGGTGTATGTGGACGGACTCAAGAGGTCACTTGCGTGTCTTGCAGCCATAACCAACACTCCCCCATGATGCACAAACGAACATCCCACACACAACTGAGAGCTAGGCACTGCGTAACCATGTCAACAATGCAATGAATGACAAGGAGCATGCACATCAACCAGGATATCACGAGCAGGCAACAGACTGACAGCATGCACAGCTGCCTTGACAGGCACCTCCGTGCAACTCTCTTCATTGTCAATGACCTCATCCTGGAACTGTCGGATATATTTAGGGAGGCGAAAGCCGTAGATCTCAAGCATCTTGCAGCCGAGGCCATTCCTGATGACGCTCCACTCTGCATTGGATCACTCTCGGAGTTCACCGTCCAGCGCCTTAGGGAGTGGTGGAGTGTCTTGCAGAATGAACGCATCCATCGTGTAGTAGTCACAGCTGCCACCAGTGCACCTCCCTCCTCCTCTGCCTCTTCCTCCGACTCATCATCATCACCCTCCACACTAGCCACCTCTCTACTCAGTCAGGGTGGAGGGGGGGTGGCCGTGGTCAGGGGCAAGGCACGGGAAGAGGATCTGACATCATTGGCCAGGCCGGGCACGGGGAGGGAAAGGCGTATGGCAGCTCCTCCTCTTCCATGTCGTCCTTCAGCACCGTCACATGTCGGAACTTTGGTGCTACAGGCCACTCTGCGCCAAAGTGTCCAGCGCCACCTGACAACGTCCGCCTCACATCTACGATGCAGGTGCAATGGACGTGCTCTTCCAGCAGCTCTTGGAGCTCTACCCGCGCCACCACTTCTACAGCCCTGGCCAGCCACAGTCCGACCTTGTCCACTGATGATGTGGCCTATGTCACTGCTGTAGCGCCACCTCTGCTGCCATACCCCAATGACAGGAGTATGGCAGCGGAGGTGGCAATGCAATAGTGACATAGGCCGCATCATCAGTGGAGAAGGTAGGATTGCGGCTATATGGGGCTATAGAAGTGGTGGTGCGAGCAGAGGTCATGGAGCTGCTGGAAGAGCGTGTCCATTGCACCCGCATTGCAAATACGAGGCAGATGTTGTCAGGTGGCGCTAGACACTTCGGCCTGGAGTGGCCTGTAGCACCATTGTTCCAGCACGTGACAATGCTAGAGGACAACGTTGAACAGGAGGTGCTGCCAGACGCCTTCCCCTCCCCGCGCCCGGCCTGACCACCAGCGTCGGATTCACCTCCCATGCCTTGTCCCACACCATGGCCATCCCCCCCTTCCACCCTGACTGAGTACAGAGCTGGCCGGTGTGGAGGATGATGACGATGAGAAAGAGGTGGAGGCAGAGGAGGATGGAGGTGTAGTGGTGCCAGCTGCGACTATTGCACAATGGATGTGATTGTTCTACAAAGCACTCCAAGACTCCATAAGGCATTGGGTGGTGAACTCCCAGAGTGCTCCAATGCAGGATGGAGCGTCATCAGGGACGGGCTCAAGCAAGATGCTCGAGCTCTGTGACTTTCACCTCCCTGAAAACTTCGGACAGTTTGGGGATGAGGTTATCGACAATGGAGAGAAGAGGCAGGGTGTTGCCCGGGTGCTGCCTTTCCCAGTTCATGTTGCAGGCGGAGACTGTGCACCTAGTAGGCACCCGCAATCTCATTAGCACACATGGGTAGCGTGCTGAACTGGAGTGTGAGAAAACTCTATGCTACGTGCCCTGTGACAGTGTTGCGACGCTTTATGAGAGCGTATTCACCAACGAGATCAGCAGGTGTGCAGCTATCTGTGTCTGTGTTACAGGACCCGATCTCATCAGTGAGGTCGTTGGGTCTAGCGCAAATGAGAGCACAGATAGCGTGGAAATACTCAGCATCGACTAGAATGAGATAAGGATTGGCTGGGAGATTTAGTTCATGGTAGTATTCCTAAATCTGTTCACCCTATGCCCACGCACTGAGCAAACTTCCTCAGAAAAGAAGATGAGATTAGAAGTGAAATGAGGCGGCGCAATATCGAAGTCAGGTTGGCGATGCATGGGCAAAACAAGAACCTTGGCGGCGGCTATGCCGGCAACTGCAAGAGGGTCGGAGGAACGAGATCTAGAGGCGTTTGATGTGGAAGCGGGTGAGGTGGAGCCGGCACAAGCAATGCCGGCAGCAGTGGAAGTAGAGTGTGTGCAGCACAGTGTGGGTTGGAGGCAGTTGAAGAGCAGGTCAGCTATGTGGTCAGCAAATGTTTCCTGGTCAGCCTACTCACTGCGCAGTTTCTCTTCTGCATTGCGCCATGCAATGAGAGCTGCTTGGAGAGCAGTGCGCTCTTGCTGTAACTCTTCCCACAGTGCGGCGTACTGATCATCATCAACCAACATGATGTAAAGGGGGTGTAAAGAAATTCTTGCAGCGTTCCCCCTACCCCATTAGGCATGGGAAATTATGGTGAGTATGACTGTCAAGATAGTGCTGCAAGGCAACAGATATGGAAGCAAAAACATGGCAAGGCGGAGGCAAGAGAGAAGAAAGGGGGAGTGTCAAAGAGGAGAGTGTGCCAAGCTCACCAGAACTAGCGATGCAAGGCAAGCAAGGGAGGAAGCGCTGCTCTTGCTGATGTTGCGATGACTTCTATAGACAATGAAACATACGGCCCCAATCAGGGCAGCACCGGTGAGGGTGGAGATGGCCGTAGCTTTGGTGAAAAGAATGCAACCGTGGTGATTGAGTGTCAGTGAGGAGGATGGAGAGGAGGCCTAAGTCGTCGAGGAATGGATGGAGATGACTGCACTTGAGAGGGCAGTGGCTACGGCTGTTTCTGCTGCTATTGCATTTGTTGCGGAGGCAATGTGTGTGGCAACGTCAATTGCGGCTGATGCAAGAGGTCCCTGGTTGAATGTAGCAGTGGTGTAAGTGTAAATGGCCCTACCAACAGCAGTGCTGGTAGGGACATGTGTAGCATGTGCAGTGGTAGTAAAATTAGAGGAGACAGCAGCAATGGAGACAAGTGTGGCTTCGAGGATAGGAAAGATTTCAGAGGCTCTGGATGAGGCAGCTCCAGAACTGGACACTGCAGAGAATAGCGCACGATGAGGAGCAGATGGTTTACATTCCATTGATGGTACTGCTTGTGCCGTCACACCAGAGATGGCACACCGACTCTGCCGACACATTCTATGGGCAATGGAAGGGCTTATAGGACATTGTGGAGGTCGTTGATCCCGTGGTGGTCCAGTGGCTGGCATGTTCTGCACCGTCGGCGAGTCGTCGGAAGCGGACTTGTAGTACACGGCGTACTCGACTGTGTCCTTGTGTGCATAGCTCGCAGTGGGGTCGTAGTCCTCTCCGGGGTAGTAACTTCGACTGCAGCGACGGCGGGGCCACCACACCTTGTGCTCCACTCTCTCCTCGTAGTACGCGAGCTCCTCACTGACACAATCACACTCGTGTGTGGCCGATGAAGAAGTCAGGATCGCCTCAGCATACGGCCGGGAAGCCAGGGTGGTGATGCCAGCCGCGGATGCTGCTGCTAGTGCTGCTACTACTGTTAATAGGAGTTGAGAAGCTCAACTGCCATAATGCTGTGGAACTGTGGTGCTAGAGCAAGATTTCCTTAGTGCTTCGGCGCCATGGTGATGCAACAAGGCTGAGCAAAGTTCTCCGGTACCGTTGTGTTATAGCATTGCATTGCTGCGGTGCTACGGGGAGGCAATGAGCCGAGATGAGAATGCCTCACTCCCTCGGCACTGTTGGGATGCGGTGCTTTGGTGATATTGTACTTCTGTTCTACAATGCCGCAAGAAGTCAAGGGAGAGCACCAATGTGCTCTAGTGCCATGGTGTGAATGTTTTGAGCTGTTGCAGTGCTGTGGAGCAACAATGAACCGGGCAAGAATGCCTCGGTGCCTCGACGCCATGATGTTACGCTAATTCAATATTGTGGTGGAGTGCTGCTGTAGTGTTGCAGAGCTGCAATGAGGCAGAACTTATTGCTCTGGTGCTTCGGTGCCGTGGTGCTACAGTGTTGCGCTGCAATGGTGCTCCGGAGTTGCAGTGAGCCGGAAGAGGCAACCTCGATGCCTCAATGACGTGGTGATGAGGTGCTACGAAGACACAATGAGGCCAAGCAGAGTGCTCCGTTGCCTCGGTACTATAGGACTGCAGTGATGCGGTGCTCCGGAGTCACACTGAGCCGGGAGGGAAACCTCAGTGCCTCGGTGCCGTGGTGATGTGGTGCTCCGATGCTGCGGTGCTACAAAGCCACAATGAGGAAGACCATAGTACTTCGGTGCCTCAACACAGTGGTGTTGCGGTGTTGCAGTGATGCAATGTTGTGAAGCCGCAATGTGACCGAGAGTGAGGGCCGAGACTTAGCTGTTGTTTGCATAGGCTAGGTTGGCGTACCTCGGGAGTTGGGACAAAATCACTGCGCTAAAGAAGGCTGAAGTGAACGGAAGAGTGTGGCGGCTGCAAGAGTGCCGCCGGGTGTGCCACAGATCCCGAATGGACGGGGGGGAGGGGGTTGTACCTCCTGCTTTGATACCACTAGGTAGTAACAGCTTGCCAGCAGAGGTCTCTTAGCATGCAAGAGAGATAGGGGTACACCTAGAGCCATGGCGATGGCAATCTCATGGAGTTGAAACCACCATTAGAATAGCGAAGGTCAAGAAGACGTGGGAGTAAGAAGTGAGCGAGGTGATAGCATCCGGTCAACCGAGCCACCCACGCAAAATGCTTGATGTGGGGCCCAGCTGCCACCCCGGGGTCAAACCGAAGTGGTCGGCGGTGTGCCGCCGGTAGTTTTTGTCAGGATGAGATCTGTGTGATGCGGTCCCGACATTTCTCTGATCGTTTCTAGTGGTTCACGTCTACTGTTTTGGGCGAATCTGAGACTGAGCGTGAGCTTTCAGGTCGCCTCACGCTATGTGAGCAGGAATTCAGAGACAGTCAGTTTGCAAAGGGAATAACGTCATTTTGCATTAGTTTTTGAACATGACCATGATCACATCATTTATAGGGCTAGTCATGATCTTTCCAACGCACCAAACCGCGCATGATTTGGCCAAGCGTAGCTCAAGTTATGCTTGCCGAAGCGCAGGTCTCACCCACCACAGAAGCCTGACGCAGCCACTCGCCGTGGCGCCTTCATTCACGTGCGAAGCGCCTTTCCCAAGGCGCATGTCCCATTGCACATGGTGTATGGGTCCCCTGCACTGTTTCCACGCACCCTACCCACTTTTGGGTCGTGTTTGGTGATGGGGTGTGACGAGGTTCGAAACCTGTCCGCGGACCCGCAATCAGAATTTTGACGAAGTCCCCGAGTAACGAAACATACTACTGAGTTTCGGACGTCGAGCCAGGATTTTGGCTAAGTCCCTCAGTAACAACCTGCACTACTGGATCCGGTGGATGATCCGCCGGATCAGTTGGATCATCCACCGGACGCCTCGGCAGGACTATCAGAGCATTTTCTCCAGATGGTATATTTGTTACTCGGTCCGGTCGATTATCGACCGGATTTCGAGTCGCAGCCGGCTCCCAGAGCCGCTGCGCATACCCCAACTTTGGAAGGCCATATCTCCCTCGATGCTTGTCCGATTCCGGCGAAACAACTTCCAACGGATTCAGCGGCTCATCAAATTTCAGGGGCAATCCTCCATTTTAGGATCCGAGCAAATGTCGAGTCGCCAGATCCGCCGGAGCGGAGTTTCCATTTTCTGGCGGCTCGTCAGCGCCTCCCGGCGCCGCACTTTGGCATGCGGAAGGGGCAATTCTTCAACATTCTCCCCCTTGCACCTTCCATGCCCGCTGCTCCTGCTTTCTCTCACTCATCTTCCGATGCGCCCTCCAGCCCATCATACCTGGTCATCCCAAGTCCGGCCACGCTCATCGCGTGCCGGTCTGCGGGTTGCGCTTTGGTCAAGCAATCCGCAAGCATGCTGTGCGTGCTGCAGTGCTGCAACACCACCTGCCCCTTCTCGACCATGTCCCATACGTAGTGATAATGCACGTTAATGTGCTTCGTCATCCTGTGCTGCGTCGGGTTGTTGGTCAGCGAGATGGAGCCGGTGTTGTCCTCGTGCACCACCGTAGGCTCCAGCTGCGGCACGCCCAGCTCCCCCAGCAACCTGCAGAGCCACACTGCCTCCTTGACCGCCTCGGCCAGCGTAATGTACTCAGCTTCCATTGTGGAGGTGGAGACGCAGTCCTGCTTCCTGCTGCACCACGAGACCGCTGCACCAGCGAGGAAGAACACGTAGCCGGATGTGGACTTCCGCTTGTCCACATCCCCAACGTAGTCTGCATCCGTGTAGCAGACCAGACGCAAGGGGTCCGCCCGTCCTTTGCCCTTGAACCTCAGGCGCGCGTGCCGCGTCGCCTGCAGGTAGCGGAGGATGCGCTTGACCGCCTGCCAGTGTAGTGGCCCTGGATCGACCACGTACCTGCTCACTTGGTCCACCGCGTAGGCCAGGTCCGGTCGAGTCGCCACCATGGCGTACATGAGGCTGCCCACCGCCGATTGGTAAGGCACCCCTGCCATATCCTCCCGCATTTCTTTTGTTTGTGGCGCCATTGCCGTACTCAGTTCATAGGTCGTGGAGACAGGACTGCACACAAGTTTGCAGTCCTCCATGTCGTACCGCTTCAGCACCTCGGCCACGTATTTGGCCTGCCCCAGCTCAAGCGTGCGCGCCCTCCGGTTCCGCGTAATGCTCACCCCGAGGTAGAACTCTAGCTCCCCCATGTCCGACATCTGGAACCTACTGCTCAGCTGCTCTTTCAGCTGCTGTAGGCTCAGCAGGTCTGAGGAGCACAAGATCAGATTGTCCACGTAGAGTGCAACAATCTGATGGAGCTTCTTACTGCGCCGCACGTACACACTGTGATCTGACTCACAGCGCTTGAAGCCGAGTTGTGCCATGAAGTTGTCCATCTGTTGGTACCAGCATCGGGGCGATTGTTTTAGCCCGTACAAGGACTTTCGCAGCTTGTACACCTTGCCCTCCGGCGCCTCCACCCCCTCTGGCACCTCCATGTAGATTTCCTTGTCGATGATGCCGTTGAGGAAGGCCATCTTTACGTCCATTTGGTGGAGGTCCATGTCCTTCGCGGCTGCCACCGCAAGGATCGGCCAGATGCTTGTGAACTTGGCGACGGGGGCGAACGTCTCATCGTAGTGCTCGCCCTTACGCTGTGCGTACCCCTTCGCCACGAGCCGCGCCTTGTACTTGTCAACCACACCTTCCTTCGTGAACTTGGTCTTGAAGACCCACTTGGAGCCGATGACCTTGGCGTCTTTCGGCCTGTCAACCAGCTGCCACGTGTTGTTTTCTGCAATGGACGCCAACTCCGACTTCATGGCAGCGTCCCACTGCTTTCCCTCGGGCCGCGCAAGCGCCTCTTGCACGGTCGTCGGCTCCGTTGATGCAGCCAGCATGCACCGCGTCATGCCAATCCATCGACCGGTGCCTGCGTCGAAACGCTTCCCCGCTCTCCGCTGCCTCCCGCTGCGGCGCGGCAGTCTTGGCGGCGTCTCGTCGCTCTGCTGCGATCCTTCCGACTCAGCTCGCTCCGGTGAATCATCGACCAGACGGCTTCCCGAGGATTCTTCCCGCTCCGGCGAACCATCAACCAGACGAGCGGCGCGTCCGGAGGATTTCTCTCCGACGCCCGATGCAAACTCCGCCGAGAGTGCGCGCTTTGGCACCCGTTGTGCCTCATTCGACGGATTATTCCGCCGGATCTCCAGCCCAGCTGCATCGTCGTCGGAGTCCTCCGCGTCAGCTGCTGCACCTGCTACACCGCCGCGCTCCGACGCCGCATCATCGACCTCCGCGTCCGCCGGCTCCTCCTTGTAGTCAAGGAGCTGGAACCACTCCCCCTGTTTTGGAGTGTTTCCGACGCTCATGTCATTGCTGCTACTGCTGAAGCTTTGCTGCTCGTGGAACTCGACATCACGGCTGCGGATGATCTCTTGAGTGTGCGGGTCCCAGAGCCGATACGCCTTTTGCGCACTCACGTAGCCGAGGAACAAGCACGGCTTTGCCCGCGGTTCCAGCTTGTTGTCGTGTCGTTGCGCCACTTGCACCATTGCGTGCGCCTTGCACCCGAACACCTTCAGATGTGCCACGTTTGGCTTGCGCCCGCTCCAAACCTCCTGCGGTGTCTTCCAGCCGCCCTTGCCCTTCAGCACCACTGTTGGGGTGAGGTTGATGGTGTAGCTCGCTGTACGCACAGACTCCGCCCAGAAACCTCGCGGCAACCTTGCATCCACAAGCATGGTCCGCACAATGTTGAGCAGCGTCCGGTTCGCCCGCTCCGCCACTCCGTTGGACTGTGGCGAGTATGGCGTAGTGGGTTCCCACTTGATGCCCTGCTGCTTCATCCACCCGCTGCAGCCCACGTACTCTTCGCCATTGTCGCTGCGTAGCGCTCTGACCTTTCGGCCAGTCTGCCTCTCCACCGTTGCAACGTACTCCTTCAGCCGGTCCAGGACCTCGCCTTTCCGCTTCATGAAGTACACGTAGAGCTTCCTGCTGCAGTCGACAATGAAGGTGACGAAGTATCTGAAGCCACCATTTGACGGCGTTTTGAACGGTCCGCACATGTCGTTGTGCACGACCCCCAGCAGGTCCTTTGTGCGAGCCGCGTTCTCGTTGAATGGCTTGCGCCGCGCCTTGCCCAAAATGCAAGGCTCGCACTTTTTGTGCACTGCTGCATCTGCTCCCACGTCTGCACCGTCGATGACGAGGCTGTGCACCACGTCGCGCTTTGCCATCTCCTTAACGGTTCCGGGCGCTGAATGCCCCAACCGTCAGTGCTAGAGCTCCAGATCAGCGCTTCCTCCCTTGGCTATGTTGACGACGCACTCCTGCGAATCTGCTGTGTCGGATGCTGCGGGGACCACCTTGGTCTCCACGATGTAGAGACCGCCCTCGCGCTTTGCCTCCAGCACGACCTCGCCATCGCCGTCGATGCACACCACTGCGTCTTTCCTATGGAAGAGCACCTCATACCCCTTGTTCGTCAAGCGGTTGACACTCAGGATGTCAGCCAGGCCGGGGACGTGCTGCACATCACGGATTGTGCACAGCTCCTTCTTTCCGCCCACCACGACTTCCACCTCCACGTCGCCTTGGCCGGCCGCCGGCTCGACTTTGTCGTTCGCGACCACCATTGACTTGGAGGACTTCTCGTAGGTGACGAACCCCACCTTCTCGACTTGGGTGTGCTCCTCGGCCCCGGAATCCAGGCACCGCCTGTTGGCCTTCTTGAGGAAGTGGTTCTTGTTGCCGTTGAGGAGCGACCTGCCCTTGCTGTTTTTGCCACCGGTCTTCGCCTCCTCCGGGCACTCACGGGCCCAATGACCCTCCTTGCCGCAGTTGCGGCACGCACCTTTCTTGGCGCCCTTCTTGCCGCCGCCCTTTCCGCCACTTCCTCGGCCCCCGCTTCCGCCACCGCGCGTTTTGGTGACGAGGGCCGATGAGGGAGACGAGGACTCCCCGCAGCTCCGACGCTGCGCCTCGTTGCGGATGTACTCTGGGACCGCGCCATAGGTGAGCTTGTCCTCCGACCATCCTCCAAGGACGGTGATGAGTGGACCCCAACTGTCAGATAGGGCCATGAGGAGGGCCATCACCTGCAGCTGCGTGTCGATCTTCCACCCCACGTCATTGCATTGCGAGGAGAGCGACTCGATCTGCTGCATGGCGGAGATGACATCATCTCCCTCCTCGATTCTTACCGTGAGGAGTCGCTTGATCGCGAAGATTTTGTTCGCGAGCGACTTGGATTGGTGGATGGCGCAGAGCTTTTCCCAAGCTACGGCTGCCAGCTTGCAGCCTTGGAAGTAGCCCCACTGCGACTCGGCTGTCCCGAACACTAGGAGCATGAGCGCCTCCGTGTTCTTCTTTTCAAAGGCATGCTTCTCCGCGTCCATAGCAGTCGCCTCTGTGAGCACCTCCTTTCCCAGCATGACATCCAGCAACCCCTTATGCGAGAGGTGCAATTCGAACTGCCACCTCCATAGCCCAAAACCTGGGCCGCCCGCATACTTCTGAATGGGCTGCGTCTCCTTCTGCGCCATGTGCGCAGCGGCTACTCCGACGAGTTCTCAGAACTTCACGGCGACGTCCAAGATGACGATCCCGTGCGCTACGAAAGACGTGAACGTTGGAGGCGTTCAAACCCGTGGGCCCATAACCCTTTGTCAGGATGAGATCCGCGTGATGCGGTCCCGACGTTTGTCTGATCGTCTCTAGTGGTTCACGTCTACGGTTTTGGGCGAATCTGAGACTGAGCGTGAGCTTTCTAGTCGCCTCACGCTATGTGAGCAGGAATTCAGAGATAGTCAGTTTGCGAAGGGAATAACGTCGTTTTGCGTTAGTTTTTTAACATGAACATGATCACAACATTTATAGGGCTAGTCATGATCTTTCCAACCCACCAAACCGTGCGCCATTTGGCCAAGCGTAGCTCAAGTTATGCTTGCCAAAGCGCAGGTCTCACCCACCACAGAAGCCTGACGCCGCCACTCGCCGTGGCGCCTTCATTCACGTGCGAAGCGCCTTTCCCAAGGCGCATGTCCCATTGCACATGGTGTATGGGTCCCCTGCACTGTTTCCACGCACCCTACCCACTTTTGGGTCGTGTTTGGTGATGGGGTGTGACGAGGTTCGAAACCTGTCCGCGGACCTGCAGTCAGAATTTTGACGAAGTCCCCGAGTAACAAAACATACTACTGAGTTTCGGACGTCGAGCCAGGATTTTGGCTAAGTCCCTCAGTAACAACCTGCACTACTGGATCCGGTGGATGATCCGCCGGATCAGTTGGATCATCCACCGGACGCCTCGGCAGGACTATCAGAGCATTTTCTCCAGATGGTATATTTGTTACTCGGTCCGGTCGATTATCGACCGGATTTCGAGTCGCAGCCGGCTCCCAGAGCCACTGCGCATACCCCAACTTTGGAAGGCCATATCTCCCTCGATGCTTGTCCGATTCCGGCGAAACAACTTCCAACGGATTCAGCGGCTCATCAAATTTCAGGGGCAATCCTCCATTTTAGGATCCGAGCAAATTTCGAGTCGCCAGATCCGCCGGAGCGGAGTTTCTATTTTCTGGCGGCTCGTCAGCGCCTCCCGGCGCCGCACTTTGGCATGCGGAAGGGGCAATTCTTCAACAGTTTTCTCACATTATGGCATGCTTCACGGTGTGGCCCCGCAGGATTAGCAACCTGATGCTTAACACCAACACCCTCGTCTAGGCATGCACATCAAAACACGGATAACCACATCGGCCACGAGCATATGGGGTTGCATGTCTCCCAGTATTCGACACTTCTGTGTGTGCTAAACAAATGTTAACCGCACTGCGCTGAAATCAGCAATTCTGCTCTCAGGCACAACTGAACATGAGATAGCTCATGCCGATCTTGCACCCTCCTGAGATGCCAGGGATACGTGGTCCACCATGTATGCGCCTTCAGTTTTAAGTCAGTTTAGTCACCTGCAGTCATAGTGGGTGTATGTGGACAAATTCAAGAGGTCACTTGCATGTCTTGCAGCCACATCCAACAATGTGCTCCTTTCAGCAAACACAGTTGTGTCGTGGAAGAGTGGAAAACAGGGTTGCATGGCGTGAAGCACAGTAGAGATTGAGTTTGTTGCACTTGGCGTAGATCCTTGCAACAGTGTGTGGTTGCGTTGATTGTTTCATGAACTTTGTGAGCCTGTTGAGTGTCTTGTGGTGCATTGGGACAACCGCAGCGCCAATGAATGACATTGCAGTAAATGATAGTGTTGTCCATGCATGTACCAAACACATCGAAGTCGAGTATCATTTTGTGCGTGGTCTGTGGGAATAGCGGCAGGCAGGTTAACGTGGCCTGGATCAGGAGGAAACGTCAGCTCGCAGACTTCTAGACAAGGGCGTTGGGTTGTGCAGTTTGAGAGTCACTGGTGTTGGCCTCTCCTCCATCCATGAGTAATGTTTGATGGGATGCTCGCTGCTGCACCTGTGCCTGTTGTGTGTGTCAAGCACTTGCCATACTTGTAGGTAGTGTTGGTTTTCGTGCATCTCTCATTGTACTCAGTTGTTTCCTCCCGGAATACGTACATCGGCGTGCGGATGACTTACGGCAAGACTTGACGCTGCTGGAGTGTCGCTCGGTAGAGCCGACCCGCACTGAGGCCCACGCACCGTTTGCTAGAGCCTCCTCCCTCCGGCAATGCGCTCAGCTCCATCGGCAGGCCTCCTCGACAGTCGGGCCGCCGGCGGTCACTGCCACTGCAGATGCCGTTTCCATGCACCCAACTTTGTTTCTGGTTGTGGCATTGCGTCTGCAGCGTCATGTTGTGCCTAGGGTCCATGTCTCTTGCGGTGTGGCCCTGTTTGGCGTCACTGACTGTCGTAGGCAGTCAGTGACGCCAAACAACGTTATGGCTGCCCGGGTTTGGGCAGCCATAACTCTTTGCTGCAATTTTTCTAGTTGATTCTGACCACACGACTGCGTTTGCAGCGTCAATATTATGGTATGGTCCAGTTTTCAGGGAAAACGGACGACGCCCGTTAGCTGAGTAACAAGTCCTACACTAGTAGGGGGGAGCTATAACTTGGAGGGGTCTCCCATTGTTGCTCATTATTGATTCCTAATCAGTCACTTTCAGTTTTAAGCTGCTTTTTGACGCTAACACTGGCGCACGCGTTTCTGAGCAACAAACCCAGAGACTCTAGAGCAACAGACTGAGGGGGCAGATGACTTGAGCAACGAGCGTGGAAGCCCACACGTTGCATCAACAGTGCTGCTGCCCCAACCTGCTGCCTAGGTTTTCTAGCTTGGTATCAGAGCCAGAGCATAGCAGCAGCAACAGAGGACTGGCGTACGTTGCAAGACAACACCGGTGGACCCCCATACGCGCGAGTGCAAGGGAAATGCTGCCAGATTTTTTCCAACAGCATTCACCCGCCTGGTGGCGTCGTTAGATTTTCTCCCACGGCCACTGGGCCAAGGGAAATGCTACCGAAATTAATCGGCAGCACAGACCCCCACACGTGACGCGAAGAGGAGAGCGGCAGGCCTCATCCGACACCTGCGGGCGACAATGCACACTGCAACGTCACCCAGGTGTAGTCATTGGCACCAGCACGCAGCAGCAGCAACCTGCAGCAGCGGCAGCCGCAGGCAACGGCAGCGAGCAGTGGCAGCAGCAGCCAGCAGCAGCTACGTGCAGTAGCCAGCAGCAGCTGCATGCAACAGTAGTAGCAAGCAGATTCAGCAGCTCGCAGCAGCTCGCAACAACAGTAGCCCATAGCAGCAGCTCGCACCAATAGAAGCAGCAGTAGCAGCGCGCAGCAGTAGCCCGCAGCAGCAACGAGCAACAGCAGTGAGCGGCAGCCGCAACACGCAGCAGCTGCAGTAGTGTGCAACAGCAGTAGCAAGCTGTAGCAGCCGCAGCAGCGAGCCGCAGTAGCAACCAGCTGCAGTAGCAGCAGCAGCGAGCAACTGCTGGCAGCAGCCAGCAGTGACTGTTGCTGCTCGCAGCCCGCAGCGAGCGAGTAGCAAGCAGCAGCTCGATGCTGCCAGCGAGTAGCAGCTCGCTGTTGCCAGCGAGCAACAGCCCACTGCTTGTAGCAGACAGCGGGCAGCTGCCCCCTGTGCCATACGAAAAAGAAAAAAGAAAAAAATCCCCCAACCCGTTTTTTTTTCCTCTGACACGGCTGCAGCAGCCGCAGCAGCCCGCAGCAGCAGAAGCTGCCGTTGCAACTGCAGCTGCAGCAATAGCAGCACCAGCAGTAGCAGCCGCAGCCGTAGCAGCAGTAGCAGCTGTAGCAACATCAGCAACAACGCAGCAGCAGCAGTAGCAACAGCACCTCCATCAGCAGCAGCAGCAGCAGCAGCCACAACGGTAGCAGCACCAACAGTTGCAGCAACAACAGTAGCAACAGCAGCATCTACAACGGCTGCAGCAGCAGCAGTAACAACAACAGCAGCCCCAACAACTACCGCTGCTGACGTCAGCATCCCGCTGCTGAAGTCAATGTAGACATCACTGCTGACGTCATCAACACACACAAACACAAAAAAGGGGGGGGGGAAAGGGAAGGGGGAAGACAACCAAAGGGTGGGTAGAACTCCCACCGCCCCAAGCCACTGTTGATATCAGCAACACAAAGAGAGAAGAAAACAAACAAAAAACAAAAAAAAACAACGGGCACCAAACCATGGTTGGTAGCCCTAGTGGGGAGGGGTCCTCCTCTACTGGGGGGACCCCCAGCCCTCCTTTCTTGCAGCAACTACTACATCAGCAGCAGCAGTAGCTACAGCAGCAGCTGCAACAGCCACAGTAATAGCAGCAGCAGCAGCCCACTGGTGTCATTGGCGGCAACCCTAACCCCCTTGCTACTCTTCAGCAACAGCTCGTTGCCTTGACGAAGCAGCTTGCAGCGCTACAGTCGTTAGCCTCCCAGACTGCCACTAGTGTGCCGCCATCATTCATCCCTCCACGGCATGCCAGCACAGCTGTGTCTGCTGCCACGCTCTACCTGCCACAGCAGCAGACTCAACGCCAGCGGCAGACAGTGACCTCCGTCCTTGGCCCCACTCTGGGCGCCGGCTGCAGGCAGAAGGACTTTGAGACGCCGCCGCCGCCGCTTCAGGCCGGCGAGCAGTTCCGAAGCTGGGAGCTCAGCTTCCGGATCTGGGTGCAAGGTGAGGGCCTGTGGGCATACTACACCCTCCCTTATGACGCCGCCCAGGCCGACCAGCTGTATGATCCTGGTCGCGCCGTCCGTGCCCTCGTCCCAGTCGCCCCTCTAACTTCCCGCCTGGCCCTAGAGCCTTTCCTCGGCGACTTCACCACTGGTGCCATCCCAGACCCTACATCCGCATGGCACGTCCTCACCCAGCCCCATCGCCTGTCCACCGACACCGAGACTAGCCGTCTGCTCTGAGTTTCAACTCCGTGCACATGGGGGAGACCGAGACGGTCACTGCCTAGTGGCAGCGGGCAAAGGACATCCTTCATCGTCTTGGCAAATCTGCCCCACCTCCTGTGTCCGCGCTCCTCAACATCAAGCGCGGTGCCACCAGCGCGTACGCGGACGTCTTCCTGCACTACCCCCAGGACGTCCTCTCTAGCATGGCGGCCCAGGGCACCCTCCTGCCCTGGGCATAAAAACTCTTCCTCCGCATTGAGAAAGCTCGTCTGGAGTCCCAGCTCCATTGCACGGAGGCTCTTGCATCCCCTGCCGTCGCCTCCCCTGCTGTCGCCTCCGTGGCCGTCGCTTCCTCCGCCGCAGCTACCTCCTTGTCTTCAGGGAAGAAGAAGAAGAACTGGAACAAGAAAGGCAAGGGTCCGCTGCAGTAGCAGCAGCAACAGCAGTCGGCCGGGTCCAGCGGTGGTGGCTCCATCTGCCACAACTGTGGCCAGCCCGGGCACGGGTAGTACGCGTGCCCTCTCCCGACAGACGCGACGCACGTCATCGCCACCATGCGTCGCAAGCGAGAGCGCCGTCTCACCTCTGCCGCAATCGCTGCCGCTGGCCCTGACACCTCGACCTCGTCCAGCAGCTCTGCCACTCCGACAGCGCCGCCAGTCCCGCAGACACCCCCACCGTAGCCGTACTATCTGCAGTCGGCGCTGCCTCCGTTCCCATCACCAGCGATGTCCCTCCCTTACCCGGGCTCTGGTGCCGTCACTTTGCACTCGGTCTACACTCCCAGGCCGTCCTCCTGTGAGCGTCAGCTGGAGCAGTTCATCGTGCTCCAGCTCGGCCTGACGCGCCCTCCTCCCCAGGGAAGTGCGAGTTGCATCACCTCCTACTCTCCTGCCCAGCCTTGCATGACTGAGACTCAGCTACGGTCGTGTCCCATTTCCTCGTTTGTCTCATCGTCTCACGTGGTCTCCTCTACCCCTTCCTATGATGACGTTGTGTGGCTTGACGATTGGCATTCTCGGTTCGCGCCTCCTTCCACCGCATCCGCGTCCCTTGCTTGCTGCCATGTGACCGTCAGCGATCTGGCGACCCCGATCCAGGACCCCGTTGACACCTGGATCATCGACTCCGGGGCCACGCATCACATGACGGCCTCTCGTGAGGCCTTCAATATGCTCGGTCCTGTAGGAAATGTCTCCGGTATCCGGACGTGCTCTGGACATGTGTTGCCTGTCCGTGGTGTTGGCGTTGTTCATTTCCGTGGTCCTACCGGTGACGTTTTTCTGACTGATGTCCTCTTTGTCCCTGGTCTCGAGCTCAGCCTCCTGTCCGTCACTGCCCTTGACCGCATGAGCATGGACTTTGTGCACTCGCGTGGTGTTGGCACTGTGTCGTTGTGTCCGTCTGGTCTCATGGTACTGCACGCCACCGCCTGTGGCAACCTGTGACATGTGTCCCGTCTTTCCTCCTCCCCTTCCGTCTCCTCCTCGTCGGCCGCCACAGGCCATGTGTTTGTCACCAAAACGCTTTCTCCTTTGCACACTCGTCTCTTGCACCGCCGCCTTTGCCACGTCCACTCTACCGCCATAGACACCCTCCTCCGCACCCAGCCGGCCAAGGGCCTTGACCAAGAGACTGACCCCCTCCCGTGCCCCACTGAGTGCATTGACTTCACTCAAGGGAAGATGCACCGCTCCACGTACCCTTTGTCTTCCTCTCGTGTGTCCGCCCCTCTTGACCTCGTCCATTCGGAC
The DNA here is from genome assembly GCA_023375785.1 of Penium margaritaceum. Classification (NCBI taxonomy): domain Eukaryota; kingdom Viridiplantae; phylum Streptophyta; class Zygnematophyceae; order Desmidiales; family Peniaceae; genus Penium; species Penium margaritaceum. Next base: position 186,121 of record SZWC01002133.1, on the reverse strand, counting down.
GTCATGGGCCCTCTCCCAGCCGAGTCCGTCAGCAAGCACGGCCGCTATGTCCTCACCCTCACTGTTGACTACTCTCACTACCGCTGGGTCTTCTGCCTTCGGCAGAAGAGCGATGTCGCCCGCACCATCCAGGACTGGCTTGTCCTTGCGGAGCGTGAGTGTGGCCGCTCTCTTTGCCGCTTTTGCTCCGATCACGGTGGTGAGTACATGGGTGAGGCCACGACCTTTCTCGCATCACGCGGCATCCACCATGAGACATCCGCGCCCTACACGCCCGCCTAGAACGGTGTCTCCGAACGGTGGAACTGCACCATGGCCAACGCCGTCCGCACCATGCGGGTCGAGTGCGGTCTCTCCGATGGCTTCTACTTTGAAGCCATGGCCTACATGACCTGGGTCTGGAACCGGATTCCCTACGGTCCCCTTCCCCGCCAGTCCACATCTTACCAGCATTGGTGCGGTCAGCGCGCTGACCTCCGCCCGACTCGCGTCTGGGGCTGCGTGGCCGTTGTGTGGCTGCCCGCCCCGCAGCAAGGCAGCAAGCTCACCCCCCGCGGACGTCCCTGCACCTTCCTCGGTGTCTCTCGTCAGTCCAAGGCCTGGCGCTTCGGGGATCCCTCCCGGCACTACATCGTCAAGTCTTGGGATGTCCTCTTCTTCGAGGACCTGTTTCCTCGCGACTTCATTCGCTCCGGCTTGTCCGTGTCTATCCCTTCGCGTGGGGGACTGAGTTCGTCCTCTGTTCTGCCGCTTCCGGGTGACACAGTCCCAGTCGCGTCCACTCCTCCCTCCGCGCCAGGAGCCCCAGTCGCGTCCATTGGTCCCTCCAAGCCAGCACCCCCGGTCGCGTCCGCTGGTCCCTCCGGGCCAGCAGCCCCAGTCTCGTCCGCTGGTCCCTCTAAGCCGGAAGCCCCAGACGTCTCTGCTAGTCCCTCTGAGCCAGCAGCCCCAGTCGTGTCCACTGGTCCCTCTAGGTCGGCAGCCCCAGTCGTGTCCACTGGTCCCTCCGGGCCAGCACCACCACACGCATCCGTCGGTCCTTCCGGGCCAGCAGCCCCAGTCGTGTCCGCTGGTCCCTCCGGGCCGACAGCCCCAGTCGCGTCTGCTGGTCCCTCTGGACCGGCAGCTCTAGTTGTGTCTGCTGGCCCTTACGGGCCAGCAGCTTCAGTCACGTCCGCTGGCCCATCCAAGCCAGCTGCCCCAGATGCATCCGCAGGCCCCTCCGGACCAGCAATCCCGTCTGCCTCCATTGGCCCGTCGGACTCAGTGCCATCTCCTGCCCTGCCACGCTACCCACGTGGCCAAGGCGGCAGCATCCGACCCGGACCATCGGTGAGCGCATAGAGTGTTGCACCAAGCTCCGTGGCGCCACGACCCCCCATGGCTCCACGTGTCTCCTCCACTCCCACGGTCGCGAGTGGGGACCCTGGCACCAAGGCCCTCGGCTTGACCACCTCGGCCATCATTGCAGACCTTCACCCAAGCTCCGCACTGGGCAACGCCATGCTTCATCACAAGCATTGGCACGCTGTCGTGGCTGCACTCACGAGCATCCCACCTGGGACTCGTGATGCACACGCTCTCTCAGTCCGTTCCACAGTACGCTCGGAGGACCCAGCCACCCTGCGCGAGGCACAAGCTTCTCCTGAGGCCGCACACTAGGACGTTGCCTGCGCCGATGAGCTCGCTGCTATCCGACAGCACCATGTGTACGACCTCGTCAACCTTCCTCCAGGCCGGAAGGCCATCGGCGCCAAGTGGATCTTTCGGCACAAGTGGAAGCCCGACGGGTCCTTGGACAAGTACAAGGCCTGCCTTACAGTTAAGGGGTTTGTCCAGATTCCTGGGGTCGACTACGACTACATCTTTGCCCCAGTTGGCCGGATCTCCACTAGCCGGGCGCTCTTCAGCCTGGTCGCCCAACATGGGTGGGAGCTGCATCAGATGGACGTGAGCAACGCGTTTCTCCATGGCTCGCTGGAGGGAGAGGAGCTCTACCTGGTGCAGCCCCCAGGCTTCGACGACGGCACTGGGAGAGTCTGGCGATTTTGTAAGGCCCTCTATGGCCTGAAGTAGTCGCCTGGGTGCTGGAACTTGGAGATTAGCAGCACGCTCTTGGAGGCCGGGCTCCAGCGCAGCACCGCTAACCCCGCACTACTTGTCAGTCCGCGAGGCCAGACCTTCGCCGTTGTTCTGGTTTACGTCGATGATCTCCTCATTGCGTCGCCAGACACGCCTGCCATCCGGCGTGTCAAGGACTTGCTGCACACCTCCTACCACATGAAGGATCTTAGATCTCCCAAAGTCTTCTTGGGCATGGAACTCGAGCATGATCGCTCCCAGGGCGTCCTCCACATCCACCAGGCCGCCTACGTGCAGACTCTGTCCACCCGCTTTGCGGGGGACCTACCACTCGTGCCGAGTGCATCCTCACCCATTTCACCCAATGGCCTGGTGAAGCTGAACAGTCCTGACCTAGCTGTTGTGGGGGAGCCACTTGATGTGACCATGTACCTGCGAGTCATCAGGTCACTGATGTTCCTGGCGATGACAACGCGCCCAGACATCGCATCCATCGTCAACCTCCCGGCCCATTTTTCTCAGGAGGCGCGTCACCTCCACTACGAGGCCGCGATCCGAGTCCTGCGCTATGTCGTCTCGACCCCTCCGCAAGGTCTCATGTTCCGCCGTCAGCCATCCGTCGTCGCACTGGGCTACACCGACAGTGACTCGGCCAGTAGTCCAGACGGTAAGAGTCGCACGGCCTGGATCTTTCTGGTTGGCGGTACAGCTGTGTCCTGGCGCAGTGGCAAGCAAGGGTGCATTGCACGCAGCACTGCTGAGGCTGAGTACGCGGCTCTTGGCTCAGGCGCGTGTGAGATTGTGTGGCTGCGTCGTTTGTTTTCCGAGTTGCATCAGTCTGTCGCATCCATTACGTTGCATTGTGATAATGAGAGTGCCATGGCCATCGCCGACAATGACGGCGTGCATCACACACGCACAAAGCACATCAACATTGAGTATCACTATGTGCGTTCGTTGTTGCATGACGGCAGCATCAGCATCGTAAGGGTTGAGACAGCACGACAGTTGGCTCACTTCTTGACCAAGGCACTGAAGCGTGACTCGTTCAAGAAGGCTGTGAGTTCGGTCGGCGTGCCTCCGTGAGTGGCTCTCTTTTTCCCTGCTTGCATCTCTGCATGGCCTGGGGGAGTCTGGTCGTTGACTGTGTCTCTGCTCGCACATGTGCACTCCGCCGATGAGTCATGGAGGAGTGTTGGTTTTCGCGCATCTCTCATTGTACTTTGTTGTATCCTCACAGCTTGTGTGCATCGGCATGAGATGACTAACGGCGAGACTCGACGCTATTGGAGTGTCGCTCGGTGGAGCCAACGCGCGCTGAGGCCCACGCACCGTTTGTTGGAGCCTCCTTCCTCTGGCAATGCGCTCAGCTCCATCGGCAGGCCTCCTCCGTGGTCGAGCCGCCGGCGGTCACTGCCACTGTAGATGCTGTTTCCATGCACCCAGCTCTGTTCCTGGTTGTGGCATTGCGTCCGCAGTGTCATGCTGTGCCTAGGGTCCATGTCTCTTGCTGTGTGGCCCTGCTTGGCATCACTGACTGTCGTAGGCACTACCCGGATTTGGGCAGCCATAACTCTTTCCTTTTTTTTCTAGCTGATTCTGACCACACGACTGCGTTTGCAGCGTCAATATTATGGTACGGTCCAGTTTTCAGGCAAAACTGACGACGCCCGGGTTTTGGGCTGTCGGGCGTCTGACAGGGCTCACCGAGAAAACCCTGCCTGCCAGAAAATAGGTCTAGGACTATTTTCTGATTGGCTGGTTAGCTGAGTAACAAGTTCTACACTAGTGGGGGGGGAGCTAGAACTTGGAGGGGTCTCCCATTGTTGCTCATTCTTCATTCCTAATCAGTCACTTTCAGTTTTCAGCTGCTTTCTNTTTGCTGCAATTTTTCTAGTTGATTCTGACCACACGACTGCGTTTGCAGCGTCAATATTATGGTACGGTCCAGTTTTCAGGCAAAACTGACGACGCCCGGGTTTTGGGCTGTCGGGCGTCTGACAGGGCTCACCGAGAAAACCCTGCCTGCCAGAAAATAGGTCTAGGACTATTTTCTGATTGGCTGGTTAGCTGAGTAACAAGTTCTACACTAGTGGGGGGGGAGCTAGAACTTGGAGGGGTCTCCCATTGTTGCTCATTCGTGATTCCTAATCAGTCACTTCCAGTTTTCAGCTGCTTTCTGGCGCTAACATTGGCGCGCGCGTTTCTGAGCATCAAATCCAGAGCTCCAGACTTAGACTCTAGAGCAGCAGACCGAGGGGGCAGCTGACTTAAGCAACAAGCGTGGAAGCCCGCACGCTGCATCAACAACGCTGCTACCCCAACCTGCTGCCTAGGTTTTCCAGCCGGTAGCCTTGATTGCTAAGCAAGCAAGTAGCAAGCCATAGATCGGGGGCAAAACCACGTGAAGAAATGTGTAAGAGCAACAAGAGTAAACGAGTAACAAGAGAGCAAAGTGGTAAGTGCCGGTTGACCGGGCCACCCACGCGAACAACTCGACGTAGGGCCCGGACGCCACAGAGGGATTGAACCCGGCCCTGGAGCGAACGAGCTCCAGGCGGTGTGCTCCCGAGGGATCAGCAACCCGGTACACTACCCTGAAAGCATGCAAGTGTGTAGGAATCCAGTTACATTACAAGCATGTACTTCTACAAATGTATCCCCCCATTTTGACACTCAGGATCAGGGCTGCAATACCGCGGTATTTGGTACCGCGGTACAGTTGTACCGCGGTATTAATACAGCGGTATCCTAGTTCCGTGGGAGGTTAGTACCGATACCGGTAACGCTCCCACGGTAGGAACGGTATTGGTTAAATACCGTCGTACATACAGTGTACCGCGGTACACGGTAAAATGCACAATTCGAAAGTCATAACAAGAAAAGTACCGCGGTACTTAAATGTATATGTATGACGAAACTAGTGCCCTTGTTAGATAATCGGAAATCTTTACGTTGCCGTACGATATGAACTGCGAAGGAGTTAGTAGACATGTCGCAAAAAATTGTACTTTCGACGAAAAGGTGGACTAAACCTGCACCGTGCCTTCTAAAGCTAGTCATGAGAGAGATAAGACGTAATCTAAAACATCTACCGGCTACTTGAAATTGGGTTTTGATAAAAGGAGAGGGTGGCCTTTCAAGGCGCGATAATGAGGGGGGTTAGTTTTTGACATCCGTCAGGGGCTAGTAACGCGACGATGCGTTGATTGACATAACGCAACCTCCCATCTTGGTTCTCTTCTCGGCGCCTTTCGATTCTTATATGGACCAACTTCGTCACCTCTTGCTTCTAAGTATCAAGGTCTTGAAACATAAAGCTTAGCTATGCATTGTTCGGTACAAGCACAACCAAATTTCTGCAATTTGGTGACACCGCGTTTAAACGAGCCATAACTAGCGAGAATGGACAAATATTTCTCAGCGTGGATATCCTGAATCATATTTGAATGAGAGACATGTTTAGAAAACAAACTGGTTTAAAAGATGGACAGCTCCGATGTATGTACTAAGAATGCAAGGTATGAACTTTAGCAAATGGGCACAATCCTGAATGTTGGCTAGAGAGAAAGAAACTAGGCAGCAGGTTGGGGCAGCTGCGTTGTTGATGCAGCGTGCGGGCTTCCACGCTCGTTGCTTAAGTCAGCTGCCCCCTCAGTCTGCTGCTCTAGAGTCTAAGTATGGAAGCTCTGGGTTTGTTACTCAGAAACGCGCGCGCCAGTGTTAGCGCCAGAAAGCAGCTGGAAACTGATAGTAACTGATTAGCAATGAAGAATGAACAGCAATGGGGGACCCCTCCAAGTTCTAGCCCCCCCTCCCCCAGCTCTGTAGAGCTTGTTACTCAGTTCATCAGCCAATCAGAAAATAGCTAATTTCAGGCTGGCAGGTTTTCTCGGTGAGGCCTGCCAGACGGCCGACAGCCAAAAACCCGGGCGTCGTCCGTTTTGCCTAAAAACTAGACCATACCATGATACCGACGCTGCGAACGCAGCCGTGTGGTCAGAATCTGCTAGAAAAATAGTTGCGAGGAGTTATGGCAGCCTGAACCCAGGCAGTGCCCACGATGGTTTATGCTGCCGAACAGGGCCATGCAACATACAACAGGGACCCTAGGCAGCGCATGACGACGCAGGCACGACAGTACGTGCTGGACGCATGCAGACAGCGACTACGGTGGCAGTGACTGCCGGCAGCGCGACCGCCGAGGAGGCCTGCCGATGGAGCTGAACACGTTGCCGGAGAGAGGGGACTCCAGCGAACTGCGAGACGACCTCAACGTGCGTCGGCTCCACCGGACGACACTCCATCAGCGTCGAGTCTCGCCGTCAGTCATCTGCACACCGATGTACACAAGCCGGGAGGACACAACAAAGCACAATGAGCGCAAAAACCAAGAATCCCCCATGACTCACAGGCGTAGTGCACATGGGCGGGCAGAGACACGGTCAACACACAGACTCCCCCAGGACACGCAGAAGTGCAGGCAGAGAAAACGAGAGCAAGTCACGGACGCACGCCGACTCAACTCACAGCCTTCTTAAACGAGTCCCGCTTCAGTGCCTTGGTCAGGAAGTCAGCCACTTGCCGTGCTGTCTCAACCCACACGATGCTACTGCTACCGTCGTGCAACAACAAACGCACATAGTGATACTCAACATTGATGTGCTTTATGCGAGTGTGACGCACACCGTCATTGTCTGCAATGGCCATGGCACTCTCATTGTCACAATGCAAGGTGATGGATGCGACAAACTGACACAATTCTGACAACAGACGACGCAACCACACACTCTCACACGCGCCTGAGCTAAGGGCCACGTACTCAGCCTCAGCAGTGCTACGTGTAATGCACCCCTGCTTGCCACTACGCCAGGACACAGCTGTGCCATCGATCAGGAAGATCCAGCCTGTGCGACTCTTACCGTCTGGACTGCATGCCCAGTCGCTGCCGGTGTAGCCCACTGCGACGACGGACGGCTGGCGGCGGAACATGAGATCTCGCCGAGGGGTCGACACGACATAGCACAGCACTCGGATCACGGCCTCGTAGTGGAGGTGACGCAGATCCTGAGAGAACTGGGCCAGGAGGTTGACGGCGAACCCGATGTCTGGACGGGGTGTCGTCGCCAGGAGCATCAGTGACCCGATGATGCGCAGATACATGGTCACATCAACTGGCTCCCCCACAACAGCTGGGTCAGGACTCTTCAGCTTCACCAGGCCGTCGGGCGACATGGGTGAGGATGCGCTGGACACGAGGGGCAGGTTCTTGGCGAAGCGAGCTGACAAGGTGTGCACATAGGCAGCCTGGTGGACGTGTATGATGCCCTGAGAGGGATCACGCTCAAGCTCCATGCCCAGGAAGACTTGGGCAGACCCGCGATCCACCGAACGACACTCCATCAACGTCGAGTCTCGTCGTCAGTCATCTGCACACCAATGTACACAAGCCGGGAGGACACAACAGAGCACAATGAGCGTAAAAACCAACATAGAGGTCTTAAAAGGCGACGGAAATTGGATCGCACTAGATCGAATTGCATGAGCGACTTATCCGATTTGCGCAACATGTGTGACCTTTTATGATGTCCTCGTCAGTCGACAGTTGTCATCTGCGCTAGTTTGTTACATTCTTGTCCATTCACGTTATCATACCGCGTTAGCCTTACAAGTACAACAGGGTGCCTTTGACTTTATGTCTACCGTGGTACTGTACCGCGGTATGGTACCGCGGTACGGCAGAGGGGTAACCTGCCAGGTATATATCGATACCGTACCGGTACCGTTAGAAAATGTACCGTACCGCGGTCCTGCGGTACCGCAATACTGCAGTACCGCGGTACAAAAACATGGTACACCGCGGTACCGGTAATACTGCCATCAGCCTTGCTCAAGATTATCACTAGGCTAAGGCTTTTCCTGAGGGTGACGTTGATGCTCTGGCCACCGCTCGGTGACTTGATGGTGTTATCGCCACTGTGTGCTCCATGTTGCGTCACGTTGTTGGTTTTTGCGCTCATTGTGCTCTGTTGTGTCCTCCCGTCTTGTGTACTTCGGCGTGCACATGACTAACGGCAAGACTCGACGCTGATGGAGTGTCGTCCAGTGGAGCCAACACACGCTGAGTTCGTCTCGCAGTTCGCTAGAGCTCCCTCTCTCCGGCGACGTGTTCAGCTCCATCGGCAGGCCTCCTCGGCGGTCGCGCTGCTGGCAGTCACTGCCACCGCAGTCGCTGTCTGCATGCGTCCAGCGCGTACTGTCGTGCCTGCGTCGTCATGCGCTGTCTAGGGTCCCAGTTGCATGTTGCATGGCCCTGTTTGGCAGCATAAACCATCGTGGGCACTGCCTGGGTTCAGGCTGCCATAACTCCTCGCTACTATTTTTCTTGCAGATTCTGACCGCACGGCTGCGTTCGCAGCGTTGGTATTATGGTATGGTCCAGTTTTCAGGCAAAACGGACGACGCCCGGGTTTTGGGCTGTCGGCCGTCTGGCAGGCCTCACCGAGAAAACCTGCCAGCCTGAAATTAGCTATTTTCTGATTGGCTGATGAACTGAGTAACAAGCTCTACAGAGCTGGGGGGGGAGGGCTAGAACTTGGAGGGGTCCCCCATTGCTGTTCATTCTTCATTCCTAATCAGTTACTATCAGTTTTCAGCTGCTTTCTGGCGCTAACTCTGGCGCGCGCGTTTCTGAGTAACAAACCCAGAGCTTCCAGACTTAGANTCGTGGGCACTGCCTGGGTTCAGGCTGCCATAACTCCTCGCTACTATTTTTCTAGCAGATTCTGACCGCACGGCTGCGTTCGCAGCGTTGGTATTATGGTATGGTCCAGTTTTCAGGCAAAACGGACGACGCCCGGGTTTTGGGCTGTCGGCCGTCTGGCAGGCCTCACCGAGAAAACCTGCCAGCCTGAAATTAGCTATTTTCTGATTGGCTGATGAACTGAGTAACAAGCTCTACAGAGCTGGGGGGAGAGGGCTAGAACTTGGAGGGGTCCCCCATTGCTGTTCATTCTTCATTCCTAATCAGTTACTATCAGTTTTCAGCTGCTTTCTGGCGCTAACTCTGGCGCGCGCGTTTCTCAGTAACAAACCCAGAGCTTCTAGACTTAGACTCTAGAGCAGCAGACTGAGGGGGCAGCTGACTTAAGCAACGAGCGTGGAAGCCTGCACGCTGCATCAACAACGCTGCTGCCCCAACCTGCTGCATAGTTTTCCATTTTGGTATCAGAGCCAGAGCGTAGCAGCAGTAGCAGAAGACTGGCGAACAGGTGCCAGACAACGCCGGCTGACCCCCATACGCGCCAGTGCAGGGGAAATGCTACCGGATTTTTTCCGACAGCATTGACCCTCCTGGTGGCGGCGTCAGATTTTTTCCCACGGCCATTGGGCCAAGGGAAATGCTGCCGAAATTTTTCGGCACCACTGACCCCCACGCATGATGCGAGGAGGTGAGCGCCAGGCGGCGTCTGACGTCTGTGGGCGACGACTCACGCGGAAACGTCACCCAAGTGTAGTGACTGGCACCACCAGCAGTAGCAGGCAGAAGCAGCAGCTTGCAACAGCCCACAGCAGCAGCAGCTCGTAGGAGCAGCAGCAGCAGCCCGCAGCAGCAGCAGCTCGTAACAGCAATAGCAGCAGCGTGCAGTAGCAGCAGCAGCGTGCAGCAGCAGCAGCAGCCCGCAGCAGCCCGCAGCAGCAGCCCGCTACAGCAGTAGGCAACAGCCGCAGCACGCAGCACCTGCAGTACCGTGTAGCAGGAGCAGCGAGCTATAGCAGCTGCTGCAGCGAGCTGTAGCAGCCGCCAGCTGCAGCAGTAGCAGTAGCGAGAAGCAGCTGGCAGCTGCCACCTGCGGCTGTTGTTGCACGCTGCTCGCACCGAGCGAGCAGCAAGCAACAGCTCGCTGCTGCCAGCGAGCAGCAGCCCGCTGCTACCAGCGAGCAGCAGCTCGCTGCTACTAGGCGAGCAGCAGCCCGCTGCTTGTAGCACACAGCGGGCTGCTGCCCGCTGCTTGCAGCACACAGCAGGCTGCTGCCCGCTTTGACAAAAAAAACAAAAAACAAAAAAAGAGACAACAAAAAACTTCCCCCACCCCCGCAGCTTGCTGCAGCAGCCTGTAGCTGTAGCGAGTAGCTGCTGCAGTACACAGCAGCTGCAGCAGAATTCAGCAGCAGCAGCGAGCTACAGCAGCTCGCTACTATAGCAGCAGCAGCCACAGCAACTGCTGCAGCTCGCAGCACCAGCAGTTGCAACTGCAGCAGCATCAGCAACAGCAACAGCAGCTGCAGCACCCATAGCAGCAGCAGCAACAGCAAACAGCTGCAGCAACGGCAGAAGCAGCAACAGCAGTAGTAGCTGCAGCAACAGCAGCAGCAGCGGCGGCAGCAACAGCATCAGCACCAACAGCAGCAGCGGCGGCCCCAACATTCGCCGCTGCTGACATCAGCACCCCTCTACTGACGTCATTGCTGACGTCATCAACCAAAAAAAGGAGGGTGAAAAGAGGGGGAAAAGGGGAAAGGGGGAAGGCTAGAGGAGTGGGTAGATTCCCCACTCCCCCAACCTCCTGCTGAAATCAGCAACACAAAGACAAAAACAAAAAAACAAAAAAAACCAAAAAAACACAGACACCAAGGCATGGCTGGTAGTCCCGGCGAGGAGGGGTCCTCCTCTCATGGGGGGACCCCTACCCCTCCTTTCTTGCAGCGATTGCTACAGCAGCAACAGCAGCACCCGCCGCCGCTGCGGCAGCAGCACCCGCCGCCGCCGCAGGAGTAGCAGCTACCGCCGCCGCCGTAGCAGGAGCAACTTCCGCTGCCACGACAACAGTAGCTACCGCCGCCGCACCAGCAGCAGCAGCTGCCGCCATTGCAGCAGCAGCAGCTACCGCCTCTACAGCAGCAGCCGCCACCGCTACAGCAGCAGCAGCCGCCGCCGCACCAGCAGCAACAGCTGCCGCCAATACAGCATCAGCCACCGCCGCTGCAACAGCAGCAGCCGCCGCCTCTACAGCAGCAGCCGCCACCGCTGCAGCAGCAGCAGCCGCCGCCCATATAGTAGCAGCCACCGCCTCTGCAGCAGCAGCAACCGCCGCCCCTACAGCAGCAGCAGCAGCAGCAACAGCCCACTGGGAATATTGGCGGCACCCCTGACCCACTTGCTGCTCTTCAACAATAACTCGCCGCCTTGACACAGCAGCTTGCGGCGCTACAGCCAGTCGCCTCCCAAACCGCCACCAGCGCGTTGCCGTCATTCATTCCTCCAGGGCACGCTAGCCTCGCTGTGTCCGCCTCCACATACTACTTAGCGCAGCAACAGAATCAGCGCCAACGGCAGACAGTGACCTCCGTCCTTGGCCCCACTCCGGGTGCCAGCCGTAGGCAGAAGGACTTTAAGATGCCGCCACCGCCGCTTCAGGCCGGCGAGCAGTTTCGGAGCTGGGAGCTCAGCTTCCGGAACTGGGCACACGGTGAGGGTCTGTGGGCCTACTACACCCTCCCTTACGACTCCACCCAGGCCGACCAGCTATATGTCGCCATCCCAGACCTGGCAGCCGCCTGGCACGTCCTCACCAGACCCCATCGCCTGTCCAGCGACGCTGAGATCAGCCGTCTGCTCCGGGAGTTCAACTCCCTACACATAGGGGAGGCCGAGACGGTCACTGCCTACTGGCAACGAGCAGAGGACATCCTCCGTCGACTCGACAAGTTGGCTCCACCCCCTCTGTCCGCGCTCCTCACCATCAAGCGCGGCACCACCAACGCATACGCGGACGTCTTCGTCCACTACCCTCAGGACGTCCTCACCACCATGGAGGCCCAGGGCACTCTCATGCCCTGGGCATATGAGCTTTTCCTTCGCATTGAGGAAGCTTGCCAGGAGTCCCAACTCCATCGCACGGAGGCCCTTGCATCCCTTGCTGTCGCCGCCCCTGCCATTGCCTCCGTGGCCGTTGCCTCCCCTGTAGCAGCTATCCCATCACCCTCAGGGAGGAAGAAGAAAATCCGGAACAAAAAGGCAAGGGTCCATCGCAACAGCAGCAGCAGCAGTCATCGACCGGTCCCAACAGTAGTGGCTCGGTCTGCCACAAATGTGGGCAGCCTGGGCATGGGTGGTACACGTGCCCTATCCCGACGGACGAGGCCCGCGTCATCACCACCATGCGACGCCAGCGGGAGCGCCGCCTCGCCTCTGCCGCCATCGTAGCTGCTGGTCCTACCACTCCGACCTCGTCCAGCACCTCTGCCACTCCGACAGCTCCGCCTGTCCTGCAGCCACCCGCGCCGCAGCAGTACTACCCGCAGTAGTACTACCCTCAGCCGTCGGCACCTCCGCTTCCTTCGCCGGCTCAGTCACCCTACTACCCGGGCTCCGGCGCCGTCACTCCACAGTCTGTCTACACTCCTGGGTCGTCATCCCGAGAGCGTCAGCTGGAGCAGTTCAGCGCGCTCCAGCTTGGCCTCCCTCGCCCTCCTCCATAGGGAAGTACGAGTTGCGTCACCTCCTGCCCTCCGGCCCATCCCTGCATGACTGAGACTGAGCTACGGTCGTGTCATGTTTCCTCGTCTGTCTCGTCGTCTCCCGTGATCTCATCCACCCCACTCCTTGACGACATTGCATGGCTTGATGACTGGCAGTCTCGTTTCGCTCCTCCGTCCACCGTGTCCGCGTCCCTCGCTTGCTGCCATCTGACCGTGACTGATCTGGCGACCCCTGACTTGGACCCTGCTGAGACCTGGATCATCGACTCCAGGGCCATGCATCACATGACGGCCTCGCGCGAGGCCTTCAGTATGCTCGGTCCCGTCGACGATTTCTCTGGGGTCCGGACGGGCTCCGAAAAGGTGTTGCCTGTCCGTGGGATAGTAGTCGTTCATTTCCGTGCTCCGGTCGGTGACATCTTTTTGACCGATGTTCTCTTTGTCCCTGGTCTCGAGCTCAGCCTCCTGTCCGTGATTGCACTTGACCGCATGAGCATGGACGTTGTGCACTCACGTGGTGTCGGCACTGTGTCGTTGCGTCCGTCGGGTCTTGTCGTACTACACGCCACCGCCTGTGGCAACTTGTGGCACGTTCCCTGCCTCTCTTCCTCCCCTCCCGTCTCCTCGCCGTCGGCTGCGACCGGTCATGTGTTTGTTACCAGCACGCTTTCTCCTCAGCACACCCGCCTCTTGCACCGCCGCCTTTGCCACGTCCACTCTGCCGTAGTAGAGACCATGCTCCGCACCCAGCCAGCCAAGGGCCTTCATCCGGAGACCTTCCCTCTCCCATGCCCTACTGAGTGCATTGACTGCGCTCAGGGCAAGATGCACCGGTCCACGTACCCCCTCTCTTCCTCACGGGCGTCCGCCCCCCTTGACCTTGTCCACTCGGACGTCATGGGCCCTCTCCTCACCGAGTCCGTCGGTGAGCATGGCCGCTATGTCCTCACTCTGCCGGACGACTACTCCCGCCACCGTTGGGTCTTCTGCCTTCAGCAGAAGAGCGATGTCGCCCAAACCATTCAGGACTGGCTTGTCCTCGTGGAGCGCGAGTGTGGCAGCCCCCTTTGTCCCTTTCGCTTCGATCGCGGCGGCGACTACCTGGCTGAGGCCACGACCTTTCTTGCCTCCCGTGGTATCCGCCATGAGACGTTTGCGCCCTACACACCCGCCCAGAACGGCGTCTCCGAGCGGTGGAACCGTACCATGGCCGACGCCGTCCGCACCATGCGAGTCGAGTCCGTTCTCTTCAATGGCTTCTACTTTGAGGCCATGGCCTACATGACCTGGGTCTGGAACCGGGTTCCCCACGGTCCCCTTCCCCGCCAGTCCACGCCCTATCAGCACTGGTGCGGTTGACGTGCTGACATTCGCCCGGCTCGCGTCTGGGGCTGCGTAGCCGTTGTGTGGCTGCCCGCCCTACAGCAGGGTGGCAAGCTCGCCCCCCCCGGACGCCCCATGCACCTTTCTCAGCGCGTCTCATCAGTCCAAGGCCAGGTGCTTCTGGGACCCATCCCGACACTACATCGTCGAGTCCCGCGATGCCTTGTTTTTCGAGGACCTGTTTCCCCGCGACCTCATCCGCTCCGGCTCGTCCGTGTCCCTCCCGTTGCGTGGGGGAGTGGTGAGTCCGTCCTCCGTCCTGTCTCTTCCGGGTGACATATCACTCCGTCCCTCTGAGTCGGTAGCCCCGGTCGTGGTCGCTGGCCCCTCCGAGCCAGCTGACCCAGTCGCGTCTACCGGCCCCTCCGGGCCGGCAGCCCCAGTCGCGTCCGCCGGCCCCTCCGGGCCGGCAACCCCAGTCGCGTCCGCTGGCCACTCCGGGCCTGCAGCCCCAGACGCGTCTGCTGGCCACTCCGAGCCAGCTGTCTCAGTGGCGTCTACTGGCCTCTCCGGGCCGGCAGCCCCAGTCACGTCCGCTGGGCCGGCAGCCCCAGTTGCTTCCGATGGCCCCTCCGGGCCGACGGCTCCAGTCGCGTCCGCTCGCCCCTTCGGGCTGGCAGCCCCAGTCGCGTCCGCTGGTCCCTCCGGGCCGGTAGCCCCAGTCGCTTCCGATGGCCCCCCCGAGCCGACGGCTCCAGTCGCGTCCGCTGGCCCCTCCGGGCCAGTAGCCCCAGTCGCATCCGCTCGCCCCTCCGGGCCAGCAGCCCCAGTCGCGTCCACTCGCCCCTCTGGGCCGGCAGCCCCAGCTGTGTCCGCTGGCCCCTCTGGCCCAGCAGCGCCTGTGGCGTCTACTGGCCTCTCCGGGCCGGCAGCCCCAGTCGCGTCCGCTCGCCCCTCCGGGCCAGTAGCCCCAGTCGCATCCGCTCGCCCCTCCGGGCCAGCAGCCCCAGTCGCGTCCACTCGCCCCTCTGGGCCGGCAGCCCCAGCTGTGTCCGCTGGCCCCTCTGGCCCAGCAGCGCCTGTGGCGTCTACTGGCTCCTCCGGACCAATAGCACCGTCCGCCTCCGTCGGCCTGTCGGACTCAGCACCATCTTCTGCCCGACCGCGCTACACACGTGGTCCAGGCGGTAGCCTCCGACCTCGGCCGACAGTGAGCGCGCAAACCGTCTCTCCCCGTTCCGTGGCGCCTCGACCCCCTGTGGCTCCACGTGTCTCCTCCACTCCCACGGTCGTGAGTGGGGACCCTGGTACAAAGGCTCTCGGCCTGACCACTTCTGCCATTATCGCAGACCTTCACCCGGGCTCTGCATTGGGGTACGCTATGCTTCATAACGAGCATCGGCATGCTGTTGTGGCTGCACTCGTACGCATCCCACCTGGGGCTCGTGATGCACATGCCCTCTCAGTCCGGTCCACAGCGCGCCCAGAGGACCCTTCCACCCTGCGCGAGGCTCGAGCCTCCCCTGAGGCTGCACATTGGGATGCTGCCTGTGCCGAGGAGCTCGCCACTATCCAACAGCACCATGTGTATGACCTCGTCGACCTCCCACTAGGTCAGAAGGCCATTGGTGCCAAGTGGGTCTTTCGGCATAAGTGGAAGCCCGACGGATCCTTGGACAAGTACAAGGCCCGTCTCACAGCAAATGGGTTTGCTCAGGTCCCTGGGATCGATTACGACCAGATCTTCGATCAGTTGGCCGGTTCTCCACTAGCCGGGCATTGTTCAGCCTGGTTGCCCTGCACGGATGGGAGCTGCATCAGATGGACGTGAGCAACGCATTCCTCCATGGCTCACTGGAGGGTGAGGAGCTCTACATGACGCAGCCCCCAGGCTTCGACGACGGCACTGGGAGAGTTTGGCGGCTGCGGAAGGCCCTCTATGGCCTGAAGCAGTCGCCTCGGTGTTGGAACCAGGAGATTAGCAGTACGCTTCTCCGTGGCGGCCTCCAGCGCAACACAGCTGACCCCGCACTGTTCATTTGCCCGCGAGGTCAAGCCTTCGCTGCGGTTCTAGTCTACGTCGACGATCTCCTCATTGCGTCGCCAGCCGCGACAGCCATCCAACACGTCAAGGACCTATTGCACGCCGCCTAGCAGATGAAGGATCTCGGGTCTGCCCGAGTCTTCCTGGGCATCGAGCTCGAGCATGATCGCTCTCAGGGCATCCTGCATGTCCACCAGGCTGCCTATGTGCAGACCCTGTCCACTCGCTTCGCAAAGAATTGCCCCTCGTGCCCAGCGCATCCTCACCCATATCACCCGATGGCCAGGTGAAGTTGAAGAGTCATGACCCAGCTGTTGTGGGGGAGCCAGTTCATGTGACCACGTATCTGCGGGTCATCGGGTCAATGATGTTCCTGGCGACGACGACACGTCCAGACATCGCGTTCGCGGTTAACCTCCTGGCCCAGTTCTCTCAGGAACCAGTCACCTCCACTTTGAGGTCGCGATCCGAGTACTGCGCTATGTCGTCTCGACCCCTCCGCGAGGCCTCATGTTCCGCCGTCAGCCGTCCGTCGTTGTAGTGGGTTACACTGACAGTGACTGGGCAGGCAGTCCAGATGGTAAGAGCCGCACTGGGTGGATCTTTCTGGTCGGGGGCACACCTGTGTTTTGGCGCAGTGGCAAGCAGGGGTGCATTACACGCAGGACTGTTGAGGCTGATTACGTGGCCCTTGGCTCAGGCGCGTGTGAGAGTGTGTGGTTGCGTCGTCTGTTGTCCGAGTTGCGTCAGTCTGTCGCATCCATCACCTTGAATTGTGACAATGAGAGTGCCATGACCATTGCAGACAATGACGGTGTGCATCACACTCGCACAAAGCACATCAATGTTGAGTATCACTATGTGCGTTCGTTGTTGCACGACGGTAGCATCAGCATCGTGTGGGTTGAGACAGTGCGGCAGCTGGCTGACTTCTTGACCAATGCACTGAAGCGGGACTCGTTTAAGAAGGTTGTGAGTTCCGTCGGCGTGCGTCCGTGACTTGCTTTCTTTGTCTCTGCCTGCACTTTTCCGTGTCCTGGGGGAGTCTGTGTGTTGACCGTGTCTCTGCCCGCCCATGTGCACTATGCCTGTGAGTCATTGGGGAGTGTTGGTTTTTGCGCTCATTGTGCTTTGTTGTGTCCTCCCGGCTTGTGTACATCGGCGTGCAGATGACTGACGGCGAGACTCAACGCTGATGGAGTGTCGTCCGGTGGAGCCGACGCACGCTGAGGTCGTCTCGCAGTTCGCTGGAGCCCCTTCTCTCCGGCAACGTGTTTAGCTCCATCGGCAGGCCTCCTCGGCGGTCGCGCTGCCGGCAGTCACTGCCACCGCAGTCGCTGTCTGCATGCGTCCAGTGCGTACTGTCGTGCCTGCGTCGTCATGCGCTGCCTAGGGTCCCATTTGCATGTTGCATGGCCCTGTTTGGCAGCATAAACCATCGTGGGCACTGCCTGGGTTCAGGCTGCCATAACTCCTCGCTACTATTTTTCTAGCAGATTCTGACCACACGACTGCGTTCGCAGCGTTGGTGTTATGGTATGGCCTGGTTTTGAGGCAAAACGGACGACGCCCGGGTTTTGGGCTGTCGGCCGTCTGGCAGGCCTCAACGAGAAAACCTGCCAGCCTGAAACTAGCTATTTTCTGATTGGCTGATGAACTGAGTAACAAGCTCTACAGAGCTGGGGGGGGGGGGGGGGGGGGGGGG
>SZWC01002133.1:109789-164789 GCA_023375785.1 Penium margaritaceum | reverse complement strand
CACCTCGTCCGAGATGCGCGCTGTCGTGCGTCACTGTCTCCGACGTCTCGCGGAGAGTTCTTTTGGGACGGGGGGCGTTAAGCAATCGAACCCCGCGCACGCACCTGGTCCCACAGGGGATTGGACCCGCCCCAGTCGCGGGCACAATGGCACACGCTGCTGCCGCCGCCGCTACTGCTGCTGCCCGAGCAGTTGCCAGCGTCCGGCACCGACACCACCGCGCACGGCGACATACGGCCCATGAGCTTGCGCGTGTTCTTCAAATCGCGCGCCGAGGCTAGCGTCACCTCCACGTCCACCTCAGCGCCCCCCCGTTTGTGGTAGGCATCGGGACCGTCACCGCTTACCATGGCTTCTGCCAGGGGGAGAAGGTGGGAGAAGAGCGGAGGCGTTCGTTCGATCCGGTGTCGGCAGGAAAATCAGGAACTCGTTGGTTGTGGAATTGGGAACAAGAGAGGAGGAATGATTGTCACAGCGCGAAGACGGGAAACGTGAGGAAAAGAGACGAGTAGAGTTGCAACGGTACAGGTTAGTTAGGACTGAAGATAGGACTGCAAGGTCATCGACCGCGACTCAGAACCCATCATACCTCCGCGGTGAAATGAAGCTCCAGCTTTGAGGGTGCGGCTCGCTGAAATCGATCGTTGGACGCTATCGGACAGTTCATTGCGCATTTTGTTGAAGGACATTATCAGTCCGAGAATTGCAGGGCGCCTAGCAATCATCATCATCGCCGGTCAGAACACTATTGGAGCCGGTCAGGTCCAGGGCGTCTCTTTCCGAACGCGGACGCACGTCGACATTCCAATCATCGATGTTCCCACGTGAGTGGTGGAGACGGGGATTGTTGAGCCGATTCCATTCAACTATCCATGTTCTCTTTGGGGCCCGGTAGGATCGTTGGATGAGGGAAGCCTTGAGTTTATCCGGACGGATCGACGTGCTGTGCCGAGCCACGCAACCTAGACAATTGTATGGCGAAAACCACGCGGACAGGAACTTGCGGCCATCGCTGAAATCTATGGTTTGAGGAGCCCCAACTAGGCATTTCAGCAACAACCAGCCGCACCCTCAGTGTGCAGGGCGAACACTGACCCGCGGCGAGTGGCTACAGTAGAGAACGGGTGGGCAAGCCTGCATTCGAGGAAACGAGGAAAGGTGGATATTGGGGGAGGGGGAGGGAGGTGAATGCATCTCGCGCCTTGTCGTTGACGGTCGGTGGGAAAGGTCCTGCTCTCATATTAACTTTTCAGTTGCCAACTCGTGGCCGCGTCGACGCAGGTGCGTCGATGCCGTGCGGCTTAGACGAGACTTCGCGTTGGGGCATCTACTGCGACTCGCAGCGGATGCCGGGAAAATGTGGAGCCAAGTCGTAAAACGAGGGCGAAAATGCACAAGATTTTGACCACAGGCCGGAAGTCTCATGCTGTCGAGAGTTACCTCTGCAGCAAGACATCTGCTGGGGTTGGGTGAACAGCATTTTGGGTACGATTGTTCAAAACTCGTGTTGACAACGGGGGCTACAGAAACGAAGGACTGGACGGCCGCGACTATGGAGCACATAGGGACAGTAGATAGCCAATGAAACGTCGATTATAAGACAATAGTCGGGGAGAAAGTGCTTCAAACTTGAGCGTGCGCCATTCGGCTCACTGCAGGTCTTTCAACAATGACGAATCTGCGGGAAAGCGGTATCGAACGGGTGAGCTCTACGGGACAGATCACACCCTCGATTGTAGGAGCTAATGTGAAGCGACCGGAAACTGGATATCTGAAGGAATGTCAACGCTTTTCGAAAGAGCGCGGCTGCCGACAGTCGGGGTGGCCCAGGCCGTGGCTGGGAACTCCCCAGGCTCCCGTATGAGGCGACTTCGGACAGCACGACAGAGCACAACGAGCGGTTAGACCGTCGTCGAGCTTCATCCAACCGGACTGCTGCTCAATTGCAAAAGAGTTCCTTTTCCACAATGTGGGGATCTCGACCTCCACCATAGGTCGGATATGCAGCTTCGTCTAAGAATTCGCTTTTGATGTACACTCTCATTTGTAAACTGAACAAGGCAACGGTCAGAATTTTGCTTCGGAATTCATGAACAGTGATTTTCAGTTTCGCCAAGCAGAACGTCTGTGGTTCATTGGGATGGGGCGTAGGATAAAAGACAATTCGAGGATTGGAGACAAATGGATAACTTGTATTTGAAACTGTTTGACTAACATTTTTAATTGATTCTAACCAATAAAAGTTTTGATAATGAGAATGAGGCACATGTCGGGTTCTCGACGCTCGAGCCAAGCGACGCATGCAAGGTCGCTCTATGAGTGGCTGCATCGAGAAGCTCCGCGAAGAAGCTAGCGGGCTTCGCGAATCTTGAGGGGCACTTATATGAAAGCATTACATCGTCAAGAAGTCCACCAAAAAACAACGAAACACGGTTCGCGACACTTCTGTCAACCATTGGCCAAATGCCCTCAGCTAGAGTGCGAATGACAATGGGCCATGAGTGTAAACATAGAAATGACGATTCGCGAAGTTACGGGACTCATGCACATTAGGGCCGACAGGCTGCGGACCGGCTCGCAGTGGCCAGCGGCCAGCAGGCGAGGGCTAGCGGGCAGCGGCTAGTGGGCGGCGTGCTCCGTGTTGGTTTCGCGCATCTCTCATTGTACTTTCTTGTCTTCCCGACTTGTGTACATCGGTGTGTAGATGACTGACGGCAAGACTCAACGCTGCTGGAGTGTCACTCGGTGGAGCTGACACGCGCTAAGGCCCACACTGAAAGACAGCCTACTAGCATTGTTATCGCTCGCGTGGCAGTACAAGCCAGCCGGCTAACTCACTAGCACACACAGGTGGAGGTCAGAACAGCAAGGGGTTGGCTAGGGACACCAACACAAGTGTCAGAAGCTGCAGAAGTTGAGATATGCAGAGAGAGATGACAACTGAGGTCTGAGCAACCTAAATAGTGTCAAGAACCTAGTGCACACACACGCGGCAAACAAGGGCACTTTTTTCTAGCAGGACAAAACAGTGGCAGAAACACAATTATGGCCATAGTTCCCTGCAGACACGTCAGAATGACAAGCCGTTTGAACTAGAACGGCCGCATCGACGAAATCTGTGTCCTGATAGGCTGCACGTCTACGTGTTGTGACAGAGCACGAATCAAAGAACTACGGAAGTTTTCGGGGCGCCCATCGCCGCCGGCCGCCAGCCTTCTGCCACCGTCGCCAGTCTCAGAGATCTGCACGTGAATGGACATGAGCTAAGGGGTCACCGTAAGCTGTGTACGACACACACAACAACACGTCCATGCACATGTCGACACTAACGCTGTACAGAGCAAGAAACGTATAGACGCTACAGGTAGCAGGCACGGCACATGCAAGGTTGCACATGAGGAATCAACCTGCAACAAGGATGGGGAAGAGTCCAACAGAGCGAGTGGCCGCAGCAAACTTCGAACGACCCAGAGCCTTGGTAAGAAAATCCGCGCACTGCCTGTCAGTGCTCACGTGGATGACTCGAATCTCACCACGATCAACCAGATCACGCACGAAGTGGTGCTCGACATTGATGTGCTTTGTGCGTGCATGGAACTCACCTGAGTTCTTGGCGATGGCCTTCGCGCTCATGTTGTCACACTGGAGGACCACGGGGGGAACTGACGCAGTTCACGCAGCAAACGGACAAGCAAAAAAACATTCCGTTGCACCGGCGCCTAGGGCAACATACCCTGCTTCAACAGTGCTGCGTGCGATGCAACCCTGCTTCCCACTTTTCCAGGACACTACAGTGCCTCCTATGAGAAAAATGTAGTCGGTGCGGCTCTTGCCGTCTGGACTCCACGCCCAGTCACTGTCTGTGTACCCATCTAGCACAACTGACACCTGTTCGCGAAAGCACAAGTCGATGCGTGCGGTGGACAGGATGTAGCGCACACACCGGCCTGCGGCCTCCAATGTTCCCTAGCGTGGAGCCTACGAGAACTAGGCGAGCAGGTTGACAGTGAAGGCAATGTCGGGCCGTGTCGTGGAGGCCAAGTACATGAGCGAGCCGATGACTCGAAGGTACAGGGTCACATCGACTGGCTCCCCCAGGTCAGCTGGGTCATCCACATTCAAGGCGGCCTGCCCCTCAGGGGTCATGGGTGTGGAGGCCGTGCGAACGCCTGCAAGGAGGTCGGCAAAGCGCTCCCCCACAGTCTCTGCGTAGCGTCATTGATGGACACGGAGTGTACGGCGGACACGGTCGTGCACGATCTCCATCCCCAAAAAGACAGAGGCCTTACCAAGATCTTTCATCTTGTAGGCCGAGGTGAGAACGGCCTTGGCAACGTTCACTGCTCCCAAGTCGGGCGAGGCGATCAGGAGATCGTCCACGTAGACGAGGATGGTAGCGAGTGGTGATGGGGACTGTACGAGGAACAGAGATGGGTCAGCATCGCTCTGAACGTGCCCAGCTCGTCTCAGCGTGCTGGTGATCTCCTGATTCCAGCAGTGAGGTGACTGTTTCAGGCCGTACAAGGCCTTTCGCAACCGGTACACGCGAATGGTCCCATCCTCGAAGCCGGGTGGCTGAACCATGTAGATCTCCTCCTCAAAGTCCCCGTTCAGAAACACGTTGTTGACATCCATCTGGTGGAGTTCCCAGTCGTTCTGTGCCACCTGGCTCAACAGAGTGATCGTAGTCGTCATTCGACCAGCAGGAGCAGAGGTCTCGGTGTAGTCCACGCCTTGGACCTGAGAGAACCATTTTGATGTCTGGCGCGCGTTCCACAATGCCGTCTGGTTTTAGCTTCTTGCGGAGAACCCACTTGGCCTTGATGGCCTTGCGGTTCTTCGGCAAGTCCACCAGCTCAAAGACGCCATGCTCTCGGATGGCATCGAGTTCAGCCTGGCAGGCAGCGCGCCACTGCTCAGCGTCTGGGGCTGACATGGCCTCTAGAAGGCTGGTGGGATCAGGAGACAGCATTGGCGCACTGCGTGTAGCCAGGGCATATGCCGCAGAGGGAGGGTCGACCGTCACCATGGACTCAGCGGCGTCACGAGCCAGACCGCGCTCATGAGCAAGTAGTGCCATACCAGTGGCACAGCCAGGGTGAATTTCAGCAAGACCGTGAGCACTCAGGCCGAGGGCTTTCGTGCTCGGGTCACCGCTGACGACGCTGCGCGTGCGACGAGGGCGGAGACGTCTGCCGGGTGCCCGTGTGTAGGGGTCCGACGGGGTGGGAGCAGTGGGCGCCGTTGACTCACACGCCGGTGTGGACTCCACGGTAGGTGCACCACTCCAGGTTGGTGTGGCCCCAATAGCTGGGGGCGGGCCCACGACAGACGCAGGCGCGTCCGCGGCCGGAGGCAAGGGCGGCTCAGAGCCAGACACGGATGCGGACGCAGGGTCAGTTTAAGCCTCAGATGCGGAAGCAGGCGCAGGCACAGGCAGAGCCTCAGATGCGAAGGCAGACTCGGACGCAGACTCAGATGCGGGCGAGAGCGGAGAGTCGGGGGCAGAGGACGGGGCGAGGCTGGGGGTGCCGGTGGACACAACCGCTGGGAACAGCCCCAAGGGTGCCAGCGACGGAGTGGCTGCACTGGACAGGGGCACTGTGCCAACCGTGCCAGGAGCCTCCCCCACACTACAGGGTCCGGAGCACCCAAGGGCATGATAAGCACGCAGAGCGTGGATGCGAGCAAGGTCGCGAAAGGCGAGATGCTCGAAGAAGAGGGCGTCACGGGACTCCACGATGCGACGTCGCTCAGGGTCCCAGAACCGCCAGGCCTTCGACCGTCGGGCGACGCCAACGAAGGCGCAGATGCGGCCCCGCGGAGAGAGCTTGCTTCCCTGCTGCTCTGGTGTGAACCAAACGCAGGCAAGGGTGCCCCAGACACGAGCGAGGCGCAGGTTCGCGCGACGCCCGTACCATAGCTCGTAGAGCGTGCGGTGACCTGGCAGGGGGCCGTGGGGAATGTGGTTCCAGACCTAGGTCATGTACGCCATGCCCTTGAAGGCAAAGGCCTCAGGCATGGCGTTGTCCGCACGCATGGTGCAGACTGCATCCTCCATGGTGCGGTTCTAGCGCTCGGAGACACCTTTCTGCCAAGGGGTGGCGGGGGCGGAGAGGTCGTGGAAGACGCCGAGCTCAATGAAGGAGCGAGCCATGTCACCGAGATACTCGCCGCCACGGTCCGAGCGAAAGGTCTGGAGGCGGTAGGGAGACTAGCACTCGACCATGACTAGCCAGACGCGGACGGCAACGGCGGCATCACTCTTTTGTCGTAGACCGTAGACCCAACGCATGCGCGTGAAGTCATCAGTCAACGTCAAGACGTAGGGACCGTGGTCCTCCTGAAACTCGACAGGGAGCGGACCCATGAGGTCGAAGTGGACAAGCTCCAAGGGCCGACGGGCTCTGGAGACAGACGCATGATAGGTGGACCGGTGCATTTTGCCTTCAGCATAGGCCAGGCAGTCGGTCGTGGGTAGCGCCTTGAAGGACGCCGCATCAAGACCGAGAGCAGGCTGAATGCGGATCAATCTATCAACTGCCCCCAGGTGCACATGACAGAGGTGTCGATGCAGGAGACGGTGATGCTCTGGGGACAGAGCACCAGCGATAAAGACACAGGCAGTGGAAGGCGGAGGTAAATGGAGTGCACTCACCCAGGACCCAGAGATGTGATACAGATCATCGGCGACCGTCCCACTCAAGACGGTCTCCTCGGTGTCACGCACAAAGATGCAAGCATCGGCAGCAGTGTGCGTGACACCCAGGCCCATCTTGGTGCAAGCACGGACAAACAGCAGACTGAGTTCCAGATCAAGGACAAAAAGGACGTCAGAGACGTAAACGGGACCAACGGGTCTGGTGAACTGCACAACCCCAACACCCTGAATAGGGACCTGATGGCCAGCTGCAGTGCGAACAGAGCGAACAGTGCCAATAGGGTGCAGGACGACGAAGGCATCACGGCGACACGTCATGTGGTGGGCGGCGCCAGAGTCAACGACCCAGGTGGCATCGGTGATACGCGTACAAGGGGCAACGTGGCACTCGGCAACGGAACAAGGCGCGGTAGCAGGATGCTCAGCGGCGGACACGACAAGGCGACCAGCGGAGCGTACATGAGAGTTGTACAGCCAAGACACATCATCAGGTTCGTCACGCGCACACGGCTGGGCGTGGGAACCACCAGAGGCATCATCACGCAGCGACACTGACAGTACACAAGCAGTGGGACCCCTCGACTCAATCAATTCACTCGCACGTCCCTGAGATGAGCGCAGGGCGAGAAGCTGGTGCAGCTCGGCGATCGTCTTGTCGCGTTCTGCGAGCGCCTGGTCGCGGGGATTCGAGGGGGAGCCGGCTGTGTCAGTGGACTCCTCTGAGACGGCTGCGGTAGTGGCGGCAAAGCGGGCGGTCGCACCGGACGTCTGGCGCATGCGCGCCTTGTGCACCTGCTGCAGTCCATGGGTGACCTTGGCCCAGTCCAACGAGCGGCCTGTTAGATGAGTGCAGTCGGGATAGCGGTGGTCACCTCCGCAGTTGAAGCACACGAGCCGGCGGCCCGTCGTGCTTCCGGAGTCGCTGCTGCCACTGTTGCTACTGCTGCCGCCGTCGCTGCTACTGCTGCTGCTACTGCGGCTGACATTGGTGGTGCTGGTGGTACTGCTGGTCCTGCCGCTGGAACCACCACCTGATGATTTGCGGCCCTTCCTTCCCTGAACTGGGGCTGCTCTAGCTGTAGACTGCGGGGAAGGGGATGGGGCGACAACTGCAGTGGAGCGGTGCTACGGCGAGCGCTGTTTGCTGCGTCCATGCCGGCGACCTCAAGGAACTGGATGGTGGCCAAGCACAACAGGGTCCCGTCACTAGCAATGTCGCAAAGCAGGGTCTGGTCGAAGTTAATGAAGACGCACACGTAGTCAGGGTGAATGCCGTAGAGGGTGATCTGGAGTGCAGAGTACTACGCAGGGACATCGTCTTCCAACTCCTTGTACAGCTGGATCGCCCGACGCCAGTAGTCAGCTGCAGACCCCTGAGCAGTCTGGCAGAGGGAGTTGAAGTCTACGAGACGATGGGATGTCAGGGCCAGGGTGGCCCCCTCAAAGAGAGTGACAGCCAGGGCCCACGCCTCGCTAGGGTTAGCACCTGAGCCGGTCAGCGGATCGCCAAGGAACCGACTGAAATCCTTGGTGAAGTCTGGGGCGGCCTTTATCAGACTGGAGGCAACACGGACCGCCATCTGCGTCTGGGCGGGGTCAAACGCCTGGTAGGTGGTGAGGTAGTAGGCGAGGACTCCCTCGCTCATGGCCCACATACGAAAGCATGGCTCCCCAGATTTGTAGTGGCTCCCAGCCCGGAAGATGGGAGGGTCCGACTCAAACCACTTCGGTGGCTTGACCATTGGTAGAGCGATCACAGGACCCGACATGGCGGAGGAAACCCCCTTGTCCAGGCGGGCCCACAGAGCCAGCTCCTCAAAGCTCAGAGGGCGGCGAGACGAGCTCAGGACGGCGTTGGCGCTGGAGCTCGTGCCCTGGAGGGCGGCACTGGCCTCACGCGCTCTACGGCATGCCTCCAGACGGATGAGGTGTGCTCGCAGCAGCTCCTCCTCATCCTCCTTGCCAGAGTTGGAGAGGGTCTCTGCAACCTCATCTGCATTGCCGTCGGGGGCGAGGTGATCCTCGCTCGGGTCTCCTGACGGGTGCTGTTGTTGCTGCTGGTCCTGCTGCTGCTGGGGCAGTAGGCCTCTGATCAGATCCTACAGCTCAGCGACCTGCTTCGTCAGAGTATTGCGACTCTCCGCCTGTAGGTCAGCCAACGCGCGCACTTGGCGCGCCAATGTCGTCGGACTCGGCGGCCACAGCTGCTATTACTGTTGTAGCGGCTGCTGCTGCTACATCGGCTACTGCTGTCGCTGCTGCTGCTCGTGCTACTGCTACAACAGAGGCTGCTGCTAATGCTGCTGCTGCTCTTGCTACTGCTGCTATTGCTGCGGCTATTGCTGTTGTGGTGATGATGGCGGCGCCCGGCGTTGGCCGCTGACGAAGCTATCCTCGGCAGCTGCATCGGTGGTGGCACTGGCGGGGGTTTGCTTTGGCATGGTGAGTGGTTGCTCTCTCCTCCTCCTTTTTTTTTGTGTTACTGCCGCGGCACACTGCCGCGGAACGCCTACACGGAACTCCTCCACAAAACATCTCTGCGGAACTCCTCCGCGGAACGCCTTCGCAGAACTCCTCAGCGGAATATCTCCCCCTCCACGGTAGGCCTCACCGCGGAAGTTGACCTCGGATTACCGCGGGTTATTTCGGACTGAGCGCAAAGAGCGGGATTGCGTTTGGCGCGGAGCCCAGCGGGGTGACCCGAGTTGCCACTGCGGTTGCGCTGGTACGAAACGCATCGGAGTGCCTCAAGGTATTGGGGCACACCGTCAGTGCGTTCTGCGACCACCGCACAATTGTCGCGACTGGCGACCGGTGGTTCGCCGCGGAACGCGCGCGGACTTGTGGTCGCATAAGCACAGTGGGACACCGTCGTGGTTGTTCCAGGACCGCCGCGGAGCGGCTGCGGCGGAACGACGTGGATTGGTGCAATGCCGCGGAGCTATCGCGGTACCGTTACCGCGAAGTGACGGCGTCGGAACAAGGCGTGCGGCGGCGGTAGGTCCGCAACACTGTCGGCGGGTTCCGTTGCGGCCGTGGAGCTTTCGCGTCCAATGCAGAGGCCTAGTCGCCGTGGAACACCGCAGAATTCCCGCGATACAGCTGCTGCTCTCCCGGAACGACCGCGGAGCTACCGCGGATATGTTTAAAAAAACGGTGGGAACGGTGATGGGCCCTCCCAGGACCTCTCGTGGAGACAGAGGGCGCTGCTGTTGCTGCTACTCAAGGCAACGGCTGCGGTATCTCACTGACACTACGGTCACTACGTCTCTGCTACGCAACTGTGCGAGTACTGGCTTGCCGCTCTGATACCATGAGAGACAGCTTCTTAGCATTGTTGTCGCTGGCGTGGCAGTACAACCCAGCCGCCTAACTCACTAGCACACACAGGTGGAGGTGAGAACAACAAGGGGTTGGCTAGGGACACAAACACAAGTGTC
This sequence comes from Penium margaritaceum, assembly GCA_023375785.1. Classification (NCBI taxonomy): domain Eukaryota; kingdom Viridiplantae; phylum Streptophyta; class Zygnematophyceae; order Desmidiales; family Peniaceae; genus Penium; species Penium margaritaceum. The sequence continues at coordinate 154,688 of SZWC01002133.1, read as the reverse complement.
AGAAGCTGCAGAAGTTGAAATATGCGGAGAGAGATGACAACTCAGGTCTGAGCAACCTAAATAGTGTCACGGACCTAGTGCACACACACGAGGCGCACAAGGGCGCTATCTTCTAGCAGGACAAAACAGTGGCTGAAACACATTTATGGCCATAGTTCCCTGCAGACACGTCAGAATGACGAGCCGTTTGAACTAGAACGGCCGCATCCACGAGATCTGCGTCCTGATAGGCTGCACGTTTACGTGTTGTGACACAGCACAAATATAAGAATTATGGCAGTTTTCGGGGCGCCCATTGCCGCCGGCCGCCAGCCTTCTGCCAGCGTCGCCAGTCTCAGGGATCTGCACGTGAATGGACATGAGTCGAGGGGTCACCATAAACTGTGTGCGACACACACAACAACACACGGACCGTTTGTCGGAGCCTTCTCCCTCCGCAGATGCGCTCAACTCCATCGAAAGGCCTCCTCGGCGGTCGGGTTGCCGGCGGTCACTACCACTGCATATGCTATTTCCATGCACCCATCTTTCTTTCTGGTTGTGGCATTGCGTCTGCATAGTCATGCTGTGCGTAGGGTCCATGTCTCCTGCTATCTGGCCCTGCTTGGCGTCACTGACTGTCGTAGGCACTACCCGGGTTCGGGCAGCCATAACTCTTTCCTGCTGTTTTTCTAGATGATTCTGACTACACGACTGCGTTTGCAGCGTTGGCATTATGGTATGGTCCAGTTTTCAGGTAAAACGGGCGACGCCCGGGTTTTGGGTTGTCAGGCGTCTGGCAGGGCTCACCGAGAAAACCCTGCCTGCCAGAAAATAAGTCTAGGACTATTTTCTGATTCGCTGGTTAGCTGAGTAACAAGTTCTACACTGGTGGGGGGGAGCTAGAACTTGGAGGGGTGTCCCATTGTTGCTCATTCTTGATTCTTAATCAGTCACTTTTGATTTTCAGCTACTTACTGGCTCTAACACTGGCGCGCTTGTTTCTAAGTAATTAACCCACAGCCTCCAGACTTAGACCCTAGAGCAGCAGACTGAGGGAGCAACTGACTTAAGCAACGAGCCTGGAAGCCCGCGCGTTGTATCAACAACGCTGCTGTCCCAACCCGCTGCTTAGGTTTTCCAGCTTGGTATCAGGGCCAAAGCGTAGCAGCACCAGCAGTAGAAGACCGGCGTACTGACAACGCCGACGGACCCCCATACGCGCCAGTGCAGGGGAAATGCTGCCAAAATTTTCCCAACAGCATTGACCCGCCTGGTGGCGACGTCAGATTTATTCCCACGGCCACTGGGCAAGGGGAAATGCTGCCGAAATTTTCGGCAGCATTGACCTCCATGCATCCGACACCTGCGGGCGACGACGCACGCAGCAACGTAACCCAGGTACAATGACTGGCACCAGCACGCAGCAGGAGCAACCTGTAGCAGCGCCAGGCATAGGCAATGGCAGCGAGTACTGGCAGCAGGATCCAGCAGGAGCTATGTGCAGCAGCAGCAGTAGGCAGAAGCTGCAACTCGTAGCAACCCACAACAGTAGCTCGCAGTAGCGACAGTAGTAGCAGTAGCGTGCAGCAGCAACCTGTAGCAAAAGCCCGCAACAAGAGCAAGCAGCAACCGCAGCACACAAGAGCTGCAGCAACGGGCTGCAGTAGCCCCTGCAACAAGCCGCAACAGCAGCCATCTATAATAGCAGCAACAGTAAGCACCTCCTGGCAGCAGCCAGCAGCGGTTGTTGCTACCTGCAGTGCGCAAAGAGCGATCAGCGAGCAGCAGCCCGTTGCTACCAACGAGCAGCAACTCGCTACTGCCAGCGAGCAGCAGCCCACTACTCGCAGCAGACAACGGACAACTGCTCATTGTGACAAACGAAAAAGAGAAACAAAAAGAAAAACGAGAAGCAAAAAGATCCTCCATCCCATTTTCTTCTATGACGCGACTACAATAGCCACAGCAGCCGCAGCAACTCGCAGCAGCAGAAGCTGAAGCTGCAACTGCAGCTGCAGCAACACCAGTAGCAGCAGCAGCAGCAGCAATCGCAGCAGCAGCAACAGCTACAGCAACAACAGCAGCAACGCAACAGTAGCAGCAGCAACACCTGCATCAACAACAGCAACAGCCGTAGTGGCAGTAGCACCAACAGCTGCAACAGCAACAGCATCAGCAGCAGCAGTAGCTGTAGAGACTACAGTAGCAACAGCAGTAGCAACAGTAGCAACAGCAGCGGCCCCAACAACCACCGCTGTTGACGTCAGCATCCCGCTGCTGACTTAATCAACAAAAAAAGGGAGAAAGGGAAGGGGAAGAAAACTAAAGGGTGGGTAGAACTCCCACCGCCCCAATCCACTACAGATATCAGCAACATAAAGAGAAAAAAACAGGGAAAAAAAACAAGGGGCACCAAACCATGGCTGGTAGCCTCGCTGGGGAGGGGTCCTCCTCTATTGGGGGGACCCCCAGCCCCCCTTTCTTGGAGCGACTGCAGCAGCACTAGCAGTAATAGTAGCTGCAGCAGTAGTAGCAGCAACAACAACAGCCCATTGGTGTCATTGGTGGCAACCCTGACCCCCTAGTTGCTCTTCAGCAACAGCTCGCCGCCTTGACGCATCAGCTTGCAACGCTACAGCTGTTAGCCTCCCAGACTGCCAGCAATGCACCACCATCGTTCATCCCTTGAGGGCACTCCAGCCCAGCTGTGTCTGCTACCACGCACTACCTGGCACAACAGCAGACTCAGCGCCAGCGGCAGACAGTCACCTCCATCCTTAGCCCCACTTTGGGCGCCGGCCATAGGCAGAAGCACTTTGAGACGCCATCGCCGCCGCTTCAGGCCGGCAAGCAGTTCCGGAGCTGGGAGCTCAGCTTCCCGATTTGGGCACAAGGTGAGGGCCTGTGGGCATACTACACCCTTGACCAACTGTATGACGCTGGTCGCGCGGTCCGTGCCCTCGTCCCAGTTGCCCCTCCAGCTTCCCGCACGGCCCTAGAGCCTTTCCTCGGCGACTTCACCGCTGGCGCCATCCTAGATCCTGCAGCCACATGGCATGTCCAGCGACGCTGGGACTAGCCGACTGCTCTAAGAGTTCAACTCCCTGCACATGGGGGAGGTCAAGACGGTAACTGCTTATTGGCAGTGGGCAGAGGACATCCTTCGTCGTCTCGGCAAATCTACCCCACCTCCTCCGTCCTCGCTCCTCACCATCAAGCGCGGCACCGACAGCGCGTACGCGGACGTCCTCGTGCACTACCCCCAGGACGTCCTGTCCACCATGGTGGCCCAGGGCACCCTCATGCCCTGGGCATACGAGCTCTTCCTCCGCATTGAGGAAGCTCGTCTGGAGTCACAGCTCCATCACACGGAGGCTCTTGCATCCCCTGCCGTCGCCTCCCCTGCCGTCACCTCCGTGGCCATCGCCATAGCTATGTCATCGTCTTTGGGGAAGAAGAAGAAGAGCCGGAACAAGAAAGGCAAGGGTCCACCACAACAGCAGCAGTAGCAGCCGTCGACCGGGTCCAGCGGTGGTGGCTCGGTCTGCCACAACTGTGGCTAGCCCGGGTACGGGTGGTACACGTGTCCTCTCCCGACGGACGAGGAGCGCGTCATCGCCACCATGCATCGCAAGCGGAGGAGCCGTCTTGCCTGTTCCACCGTCGCTGCCGCAGGCCCTGATACCTCGTCCCCGTCCAGCAGCTCTGCCACTTAGACAGCTCCGCTAGTCCCACAGACACCCGCACCACAACAGTACTATCCGCAGCCGTCGACGCCTCCGTTCCCGTCACTGGCGCTGTCCCTCCCTTACCCGGGCTCCGGTGCCATCACTCCGCACTCGGTCTACACTCCCAGGTCGTCCTCCCATGAGCGTCAGCTGGAGCGGTTCATCGCGCTCCAGCTCGGCCTGACTCGCCCTCCTCCCCAGGGAAGTGCAAGTTCCATCACCTCCTGCTCTCCTGCCTCGCCTTGCATGACTGAGATTGAGCTACGGTCGTGTCCCGTTTCCTCGTCTGTCTCATCGTCTCCTGTGGTCTCCTCTTCCCCTTCCTATGACGATGTTGCGTTGCTTGACAACTGGTAGTCTTGGTTCGCGCCTCCTTCCATTGCGTCCGCGTCCCTTGCTTGCTGCCATGTGACCGTTAGCGATCTGGCGACGCCGGTCCAGGACCCCGCCGACACCTGGATCATCGACTCCTGGGCCACACATCACATGACGGCCTTTCGTGAGGCCTTCAGTATGCTCGGTCCTGTAGGCGATGTCTTCGGTGTTCGGACGGGCTCCGGACAGGTGTTGCCTGTCTGTGGTGTTGACGTTGTTCGTTTCCGTGGTCCTGCCGGTGACGTCTTTCTGACCGATGTCCTCTTCGTCCCTAGTCTCGAGCTCAGCCTCTTGTCTGCTACTGTCCTGGACCGCATGAGCATGGACGTTGTGCACTCGCGTGGTATTGGCACTATGTCGCTAAATCCGTCTGGTCTCATAGCATTGCACGCCAGCACCCGTGGCAACTTGTGGCATGTGCCCCGTCTCTCCTCCTCCCCTTCCGTCTCCTCCCCGTCGGCCGCCACGGGCCATGTGTTTTTCACCAGCACGCTTTCTCCTTCGCACACTCACCTCTTGCACCGCTGCCCTTGCCACGTCCACTCTACCGCCGTAGACAGCATGCTCCGCACCCAGTCGGCCAAGGGCCTTGACCCGGAGACTTTCCCCCTCTCGTGCCCCACTGAGTGTATTGACTGCACTCAGGGGAAGATGCACCGGTCCACATACCCTTTGTCTTCCTCCCGCGCATCCGCCCCTCCTGACCTTGTCCATTCGGGCGTCATGGGCCCTCTCTCCACCGAGTCTGTCAGCGAGCACGGCCGCTATGTCCTCACCCTCACTGACGACTACTCTCGCTACTGCTGGTTCTGATGCCTTCGGCAGAAGAGCGATATCGCCCGAACCATCTAGGACTGGCTTGTCCTTGCGGAGCGGGAGTGTGGCCGCTCTCTTCGCCGATTTCACTCCGATCGCGGTGGTGAGTACATGGGTGAGGCCACGGTCTTTCTCACCTCACGCGGCATCCACCATGAGACATCTGCGCCCTACACGCCCGCCTAGAACCGTGTCTCCGAACGGTGGAGCCGTACCATGGCCGACGCCGTCCGCACCATGCGGGTCGAGTCCGGTCTCTCCGATGGCTTCTACTTTGAGGCCATGGCCGACATGACCTGGGTCTGGAACCGGATTCCCCACGGTCCACTTCCCCGCCAGTCCATGCCTTACCAGCATTGGTGCGGTCAGCGCGCTGACCTCCGCTCGGCTTGCGTCTGGGGCTGCGTGGCCGTTGTGTGGTTGCCCACCCCGCAGAAGGGCGGCAAGCTCACACCCCGCGGACGTCCCTGCACCTTCCTCGCTGTCTGTCGTCAGCCCAAGGCCTGGCGCTTTTGGGATCCCTCCAGGCACTGCATCGTCCAGTCCCGGGATGCCCTCTTCTTTGAGGACTTGTTTCCTCGCGACCTCATTTGCTCCGGCTCGTCCGTATCTATCCCGTCGCGTGGGGGAGTGAGTTCGTCTTCCGTCTTGCCGCTTCTGGGTGACACATCTCCCAGTTCCTTTGAGCCGGCAGCCCCAGTTGCATCCGCAGGTCCCTCTAGACCAGCAGCCCCAGTCGCTTCCGCTGGTCCCTCTGGGCCAGGAGCCCCAGTCGCGTCCGCTAGTCCCTCTGAGCTGGCAGTCCCAATCGTGTCCACTGGTCCCTCTCAACCGGCAGCCCGAGTCGCATCGGCTGGTCCCTGTGAGCCGGCGGCCCCAAACGCGTCCGCTGGTCCCTCCGGGCCGGCAACCCCAATCGTGTCTGCTGTCCCCTCCGGGCCGGCAGCCCCAGTCGCGTCCGCTTGTCCTTCCGGGCCGGCAGCCCTAGTTGCGTCCGCTGGTCCCTCATGGCCGACAGCCCCAGTCGTGTCCTCCAGTCCCTCAAGGCTAGCAGCCCCTATCGCGTCCATTGGTCCCTCTAGACTGGCAACTCCAGTTGTGTTCGCTTGCCCTTACGGGCCAGCAGCTCCAGTCACGCCCGCTGGTCCATCCGGGCCAGCTGCCTCGGTTGCATCCGCGAGCCCTGCCGGACCAGCAACCCCAGCTGCTTCCGTTGGCCCGTCGGACTCAGTGCCATCTCCTGCCCCGCCACGCAACACACGTGGCCCAGGCAGCAGCCTCTGACCCAGACCGTCGGTGAACGCGCAGACAATCGCACCACGCTCTGTGGCGCCTCGACCCCCCGTAGCCCCACGTGTCTCCACCACTCCCACGGTCGTGAGTGGGGACGCTGGCACCAAGGCCCTCGGCTTGACCACCTCGGCCATCATTGCAAACCTTCACCCGGGCTCCGCACTGGGCTACGCCATGCTTCATCATGAGCATCCGCTTGCTGTCCTGGCTGCACTTGTGCGCATCCCACCTGGGGCTCGAGATGCACACGCTCTCTGAGTCCGTTCCACAGCACGCCCGGAGGACCCAGCCACCCTTTGCGAGGCACGAGCCTCTCATGAGGCTGCACACTGTTTGTCAGTCCGCGAGGCCAGACTTTTGCCGCTGGTCTGGTTTACGTCGACGATCTCCTCATTGCGTCGCTAGACACGGCTGCCATCCAGCGTGTCAAGGACTTGTTGCACGCCGTCTACCAGATGAAGGACCCGGGTCTGCCGGAGTCTTCCAGGGCATGGAGCTCGAGCATGATCGCTCCCAGGGTGTCCTGCACATCCACCAGGCCGCCTATGTGCAGGCTCTGTCCACCCACTTTGCGGAGGACCCGCCACTCGTGCCAAGCGCATCCTCACCCATGTCACCTGATGGTCGGGTGAAGCTGAAGAGTCCTGACCGAGTTGTTCTGGGGGAGCCAGTTGACGTGATCACGTACCTACGAGTCATCAGGTCACTGATGTTCCTGGCGACGACGATGCGACCAGACATCGCGTTTGCCGTCAACCTCCTGGCCCAATTTTCTCATTAGAGTGTGTATTGTGCATCAAATTCCTCGTTCACCTTTCCAAAGCGTGCAAGAGTGGCACAAGTGAAGACACTCCATGTCTCCGGTGGCGTGAGAGAGTCATGCCACATCGGATTTATCTGCTTGAGAGTTAGTACACATGTGGTCAACGATATGGGAGCAATCGCATGAGCCATTGATCCTGCTCCATCGATCTCCTGTTGGCGCTGGACGGTCTCTAGATCGACAACCAAATAAGAGCTGTACCACACAAAAGCGAGGCCGTGAGGTCAATCCTTTTATGTTGTTGACTTCAGCACTGGTGAAGTACACCACCAAACTCATTGGTCAGATCCTACCCGTTGGTCTCTTGGAATTTGCAGCATGGAATGGCTTGGAAAATGCCGGTTGAATATGGGGATCACTTGAGAGTTACAACTTCTCTCTGTGAGTACTACTTCACGTCCATGAGAATTCTGAAGCTCCTCCTCGGCCGCGTTGAGCTGTTGGAGCAGATGGGTGTTGAGGCTCTCGATTCCCGGAAATATCTGGTACATGTCTTCAGTGACTTGTGCTTGTTGGTCGATGCCTCTCATCGTGCAAGGTGTCATCCCAACAGGTTGCGACGGGGGTGAAGGGTTTGCCAAGCTCGAGGGGTCCGCCACCGGGTTAGTCGTCGGGTTCATTAGTGCTGCGCCATTTGCCGCAAAAGTTGCCACTACCTCCTGGTTTGTCTGGAAAGTGTTGTCATTCACGTGCTACTGATCCACCATTGCCGTATTACTCGACAAACCGCCATTGTCGGGAACGCCTGCTCGTCGTCAGATACGCTTGCTCCATTCACCATTGTCATCACGAAGTCTATGATTTTCTGAACGGTGGAGATGCGTTGAGGACTCGTGCAAGGTTGTCACCAGGTAGTTAATGTGTCTGTTGCCCCTTCAGCGCCACTGCTCTCTAATGCTAACTGTTACACCAAGCAGAACGTGGGTAGTTCACAGGGATGAGGTGCGGGACAAAAGACGATTCAAGGACTTGGGTCAAATGGATAACTTGTGTTAAGGAGTAAGTCTCCTTACAATTGTCAAGTAGGGTCAGCACATATATAGAATGTCATGAATGAGAATGAGGCTTATTTTCGGTCCTCGGCGCTCGAGCCGAGCGATGTGTGCAAGGTCGCTCCATGAGTTGCCGCATCGAGAAGCTCCGCCGAGAAGTCGGGGGTTTTGAGAATGTTGAGGTAGTTCTCTTGAAAACTTTTAGACAATCAAGACGTTGACCAAATAATAACAAAACATCAATATTGTTTGCGAAACTTCTGTTGACCACTCTGGAAGGTGGTCAAAGTTGTCAGAAACTTCTAGAGCAAAACACCGGAGGTGGGGACAGTTGGAAAAGATGCCCTCGACCAGATGGCGTAAAAATCCTGAATTCGTTGCATGGTGGGCCATGAGTTCAAAGACAAAAATACCCACTCGCGGTGTTTAGGGACTCATGTGCGTCAAGGAAGTGACATTTTTTACCCATTGTCCATTCGCTCAAGTATTGGAGCTCTTGTTGTCCGGCGTACAATCCAGGCTGTTACCATATCCCATTGATGGATATAAAAAAAGCTTGAAAGGCATTTTTTCTCCCCGATGTTGATGGGACCGTCGATGGAAGTGCTTCATCCAACTGGAGAATAACCAAAAATCGAGTAGCAGTCCAGTTGAACGAACTTCGAAATTGATCCATTCACTCTGTTAGTCCTTCTCTGAACTCAGTCACCGAATGCTCCTTATTTGGGAGCCTTACTGGGGGGGTCCCAGCCACAGCCCAAACAATTCCACCTCGTACTCTTGGGTGTTCACAATATTGCAATTTGATCTGGGCCGTGCCTGGGAACGCTTGAATCGACGGTCACAACTCGCGTCGCAATTTTTTAGCCTCTCTTTGGCTGCACTTTTTCCACCAATTGTTTGATGGGTTGTGGATTGAAAACTTGAAGGAGATTTTGGAGACTCAAGAAACCCACACCAGGGAGATGAACTGATGTTAATTGTCACTGACTATTCACACATTTTCACACACATCTCCCTGGTGTGGGTTTCTCGAATCTCCGAAATCTCCGGAATGTCCTGGTTTCATGGTGTTAACTTTCACTTACTATTGGCACGTTTTCGTGGACGGCCTTGGATTTCCGCACAAGGGTCTACCTGCCCCGTTATGATTCCACATGGACAGGGAGCCACATTGAGAGTATCCATCCTCGGCTTAGGTGTGTGACCATGTGGGAGGGCGAGATACTATCAGACAGATGTAGGCCGCAGCTGTGAAAGGGTTGGGTGGGAATACAAGGCTTGTCCACCATTTTTATTGACATCAGAATTTGATGCTTGAACGCAGATTTGTCCCAAAAGTGTGTCAGATGAGGCTTGCCCACCCGCTTTTCAATCACACTTGCCCGTCGCTGTCTGCTAGGCTAGGAGTGAGTGCATACGTAATTATCAAAAAAACGGGCGTTGGTGTATAACCGTGTGTTTCCTTGTTATCACTCAACCGGACAGAGGTGCAGTCAACCAGTATTGTGCCGAGGATAAGATTAATAAGAAGCACCTATCCAGGCTACTCAACATTCGAGACAATTTTTTCTATGTCCCTTATGCACCATGTTCTAAGCACCATGAGTGGTTACTTCTATCCTTTCATTTATGAAGCACCGCATGTTGACATAAGGATTTATACGTCGATCGGCCGAGGGTGTTTTTGTTTACGTCCCTCAAGCACACGAGTCCCTAAACTCCATGAGTGGGCATTTTTTTATTGCATTCATGGCCCACCGAATGAAGACATCAGGATTTTTAAGCTGATCAGGCAAGGGCATTTTAGCTACCCGCCCCGACCTTCGATGTTCCGTTCCAGAAGTTTCTGATAACTTCAACCAGATTCAAGAATGGTAGACCATATCAATGCTTTGATATTGTTCAGTCGACTTTTTGAAGGTGCTAGACTTTTCTGTAGATACGTCCCAATATTCTCAAAGCCCTCCAACTTCTGGGTGGACCTTCTCAATGGAGCTACTGGCGGTGCGACCTTGCAGGCGTCGCTCGGCTTGAGCGCTGAGGACCCACCATGTGCCTCATTCTGATTTTTTTCATTGTATGTATGTGCTCGACGCACGCAAGAATTGTCATCAAAGTACACTTACTGCTCAATACAAATCATCCATATGTCCAAAATCCCTGAATCATCTTTTGTCCCGCACATCATCCATGTGAACAACCTACGTTTCGCTCAGCGTAACACTTGGTATCAGAACGCATCGGCTTTGGAGGGTCAGTCGATGCATTAATCTAATGGCGATAATCTTGTATGAGTCTTCAGCGTATATCCACCATTCAGAATATCACATGCCTCATGATGACAACTGCGAAAAAAGCAAGCGCAATCGGCGTCAAGCAGCGGTCATCGGGGAACACTCCGGCAATTGAGGATCAACAGCATGCGAACACGAGCGGTCTCCAAGAAAATGAGACATTCGTGGAAACCTTTGCGGTGAATTCCACGATGTTCACAAACCCGACGGCCAGCCCGGTCATAGACCTCTTCGGTCTCCGTGAACCCCTCGCCCCCACGCTGCTCGTCGTGTCGACATTTGACACGATGGGAGTTACCGGTCAACAAGTGTGAATCAATGAAGACATGTACCAGAAACTGTCAGGTTTCAAGAGCCTCAATACCCATATGCTCAAGCAACTCAACGTGGCAATGGAGGAGCTTCAAAATTTCACGTGCACGTGAAGCAGTGCTTACCGAGAAAATGTACAACTCTTGAGTGAACCCCAGACTCAACCGGCACTTCCTGACCCATTTGATCCCACAAAATCAAAGGGACATACGATCAAGATGTGGCTAACTAGCTGGGAGGTGTACTTCACCACTGCTGGGGTCAACAATGACAAGAAGAAAGCTGACCTTGCGGCCTTGCTTTTGCGTGACACAGCTTTAAGTTGGTGGTCTGATATGAATACCATCCAATGTACACACCAGATCATTGGATTAAGATCAATGGCTCACGCGACCGCTCTCATACTGTTCACCGCAAGCGTACTGCCTCTCGAGAAGATAAATCTAACGTGGCATGACTCTCTCATACCACCAGAAACATGGAGTGACATCGCGCACGCTACTCTTGATCGCTTTGGGTATGGTACAGAATCCAACATCTGAGTCAGCAATCCAGCATAGCAGAGTATACACGGAGTTTCTATAAAATTATCAGTGGCAGTGTGATCACCCCCAAAGAATTGTGTTTCTACTACAACAACGTCCTTGAGCGAGAAATTCAGTGACATAAGAGATTCATATCCGGTGGGAACTTCGTCTCCGATGGAGATGGACATCGTCAATCAACGTGATCAACGACTCCACTGTATTTGTGAAAAGTCAGGCCACATATCACACGATTGTCAAAATGAAATTTGCAGGCAAAAAAGGGGGGAGGAAGTCGTAATAGAAAACTGAGGAGTCAGGAAACGACAAAAGAAAGGCGTAGACGGAGAGGCTCCTGTCCAGTCTGAAAATTCTGCATCCACCGATCGTCCATCTGAGTGGCTGGCATCACCGCACAAGAGAATTCCTGAGATATCAAAGTTCGACGAGGGGTACAAGGAATGCCAATTGGCAATACTGCTACGAGTACAACCAAGGGGTCGTAAAAGACACAGACTGATACCAGCACTAGTGGATGGAGGAGCTTCTCACAGCTTTGTAAGCAATGACATGGTTCAGAAACCGGTTTTGTAGAGCAAACTGGAAGTGTTTGAAAGGGAAACTGTCAACGGATGACTACAGATCCATCTACTTTGTGAACCCCTTGTTTGCAAACAAGAGATCTGTACAATGTAACGATCTAGTGGACATGCCCAATAAGCAACCAAAAAATCATCCTCGGGTGAGATTTTCATGTGAAGTTCAGCACTAGAGCAGTTTACAACACTCATCAATGAATTTTAAGGGGTTCTTCCCGAAGAACTTCCCTAAGAGTAACCTCTGCAGCGGAACATCAACCATCAGATAAACTCAAAGCTGAGTAGCACCCTAATGGTGAATGGGACCTATCAGATGAGCAATCTCAAGAAGCAGTTAGACAAGAGTCAGGGGTTCATCAGACCTTCCACATCACCATGCACAACACCCGTACTTTTTGTGAAAAAAAGAAAAAAAAAACGAGAGAGATGCAAAATTACATGCATTACAAAGCGCAGAAAGAAACCACCATGAAGAACCGCTACTCTCTTCCATGAGGAGAAGAACTTGTTGACCAACTTTGCAAGGCTTGAATGTGCTGCAAAATTGACCTACACAGCAACTATCATCAGATCCAAGTATTTGATAAGGATGTCAAGAAGACGGCATTCAACATCAGATACGAGAATTGTGAGTTCACGGATATGTCTTCTGGACTCACGAACGCTCCCATACTATTTATTGCAACAATGAACAACATTTTTTTGTCCATACCTTGACAAATTCGTCATCGCATATCTTGATAACATCCTTGTCTATTGGTACACCCCAGAGGAGAATAATAGACATCTTTGAAAAGTTCTCAAAGTTTTACAAGAGGAAGATTCTTTGAAAAAAACTCTGAAGTGTGAATTTGGTCCACGTTTGATCTAGTTTATGGGCCACATCATCGGCTGTGGACGAATCACCATGGACCCGAAAAAGGTGGAGGCCGACGCTGGTTGGCCGACGCCCAAAACAATTCAGGACGTCAAAGTATTTTGGGCTTCTGCAACTACTACCATCGATTTGTAAAGGACTACGCTCGAGTGTCAGTGCCTATCTTTGATCTCACTAGAAAAAACTCCGAGTGGAATCGAGAGACAACGAGCACGAAGTGTTTAATTATATGAGAAACGCTCTGAACTTGACGCCAGCCTGGAAGATCCTACGGTGGACTAGATCATGGCCACCAACGCATCCGATCAAGCCATCGGAGCCGTTCTCCTCCAAGCCAACGGTTGTGGAAAAAAACCGGTTGCGTATATGTTAAGAAAACCGTGCAGGCCAGAATTCGACTAGTCGGTGCACAAGAAAACAACACTCACAAACACTCACAAATTCAAGACGTTACGGTACTACTTGGAATACAAACGGTGCATCATCCGCACCGGCCACCACATGCTAAGATATCTCAAGTCCCAACCAAATATGAGGCACTGACAAATCCGATGGATGGAATTCCTCGAGTCAAACTAAAACTATGACATCAAGTACCGACCTCGAAAAACTAATATGGCAGATTCTCTGAGTCGATGACCAGATTTGATGGCCAAGATCAACACAATGCTCGTCAAATGAGACATGTACCTCAGGAGGCTATTCACAAAGGGATGCGAGGAGTTTGGTGGGTATGACAAAACCAACTTTTGTTTCGACAACCCCTACTAGCGACAAAGACTCACTTGCCAGGTCATCTTTCCACCAAACAAGGAGTTACAAAGGATGCTCCTACACGAACGTCTCGACACTGGTCCAGGTGGACACTTCAACCAGGACCAAATGCTCAAGAAGCTGGCAAAGTACTACTGGTGTGATAAGATGCACATCAACGTATCAGCCTTATGCAAATCTTATGACACCTGTCAGAGACAAAACTCTTCTCGCATGAGGTCACTCGATCTAATCTAACCCCTACCTATTCTGACGGAGCCGTGGGTCGACATGAGATGGACTTCGTGATGGGACATCCTGCAACTCCTGAGGGTTATGACGCCTTCCTTGTTGTTATGGACAGGTCTTTTAAAATTTTGCACTTCATCCCAATGACGACCACCGTCATGGGAAAAGGAATTGTATGGCTGTTTCTAAACTGGATCGGAAGACTGCACGGCATAACATCAACAACGACCGAGACGGCCACTTCACTAGCTATTTTTGGTGAAAATTTATAACACATTATGGTAGTCGGATCCAACTATCAGCGGCATTCCATCCTTCAACCAATCAGACGCTCGAGCAACTTCTTCACACTTTATGCAAGTTACACGGCATGGCTCAGTTAGCTAAGCTGCTGACCGCTAAACTCACAAATAAATCCGTTACTTCCATCGCAATTGGTGAAATCCCCTTTGAAATGGTGTACGCCAAACTTTCCACCACATCGGCCGGATTGCTGAGTCAGAGAGACATCCCTACGGTTGATATGTACTGTACGGATTTCTCAAGCGTTCGGGAGGAAACATGGCAGAATCTCGCGAAGACTCAAGAAGCTATGAAGCAAGCAACCCGACCGCCATCAAAGCGATGATGTGTTGAGCGCTGATGATCTTGTCCTCCTCAACTTAGAGAACATCAAACTGTGAGGATAGGACTTTGTGAAGCTCAAACCCCGCTTGTTGGGATGGTTTGAGATCAAGCAATGTAAATCCCTGTCATCTCTTGACTTTGCATGCCTGACATCATGGTGATTCATCCCTTCTTCTACATCAACAAGCTCATGCACTACTTGGACCCCGATACAAACTTCCCTGGCAGAAAATTTGCACCACCACCTCTTCTACAAGCATACGGAGACACCCAGTACATAATCACAGATATCCTTGGGCATCAATGTCATGGAGAAACGACCGAGTATGTAGTTAAGTGGCATGGCCATGCCGTAGCACAGAAAAGCTTGGAATCCTATGACAACCTCCAAGACATCAATCATCTCATTGAAGACTACTATGATGGACACCAGTCTATATCTGCTAGCACGATGGGACTTCGCGTCTAAGAGGAGGGGAAGTGTTACTTCCCTAGCATACACGAATCCCTAAAATCCGCAAGTGGGAATTTTTGTCATTTTATTCATGGCCCACCGTGAGTGAGTGTTAGGATTTCTACACCGATCCACAGAGGACATTTTGGCAACATGTCCCAACCTCCAGTGTTTTGTTCTTGATGTTTTGAACTTCTACCACAGTCCAGAATGGTCGGCCAAATTTTTGTAAACTATAACGATGTTTTGATATTGGTCGGTCAGCTTTGAAACAGTCCCAAGCTTTTATGGAGATGCACCTCGATACTTTTTAAGCCCCCTGACTTCTCTGCGGAGCTTCTTAATGAAGCCACTCATGGCGGGGCCTCGCACGCATGTCTTGTCTTGAGCGCCGAGGACCAAAAACAGGCCTCACTCTCATTCTTGACATTGTGTACATGTACTCAATGCACTTGAAACTTGTCATCAAATTACACTTACCGTTGAATGTAGATTATCCATTTGTCCCAAATCCTCGAATCTTCTTTTGTCCTGTACCTTATCCCTTGAACCACCTACATTCCACTCGATGTATAATTTTGGTCCCACTCCCCGACATCCGGTGTGTCGTTCCAAAAGGTTTTGAAAACTTTGACCACTGTCAAAATGGTCGACAGAAGTATCAAATCGTATCAATGTTTTGATACTATTTGGTCAACACCTGGATGGTGCCCGGCCTTTTTTGAAATTGTTCCTCGACATTCTAAAAGTCCCCCCGTATTCTTGGTGGAGCTTGTCAGTGCAGCAACTCACAGTGCAACCTTGCACGCATTTCCCGGCTCAAGCACCGAGGACCCAATACATGCCTCATTATGATTTGCACCATAATGTATGTGATTGAATTGTTCAACACTTGCCATTGAAGTACACTTCTTTCTTAACACAAGTGTTCCAATCACCCCAACTCCTTGAATTTTCTACTACTCTGTACCTCATCCCTAAGAGCCACCCACATTCCTCTCAGTGTAGTACTTGGTTTCAAAGCACAGCGGCACTGGAGGGACAGCCGATGCATTAACTACCAAGAGAGAACTTTGCTGAAGGATTCAGCACATCTCCGCCATTCAGAAGATTGCAGGCGATGTGACAACAATGGTGAACGAAGCAAGGGAATTTGATGATGAGAAGCAATAACCGACAAAAACTTCAGTGATGGAGAATCGGTGGCATGCAAACAACGACGCTCTTCAAATGAACCAACAGTAGTAGCAGCCTTCGTACTGATTGGCACAAGACCGACGAACGCAACGGCCAAACCTGTGATGGACCCCACTGGCTAGGCAAATCCTTTGCCCCCGTCGTTGCCTGCCGGGACAACACCTGGTACAATGGGAGGCACTGGCTGATAAACTCGCATCAACGAGAATGTATACCAGAAGTTTCCGAGACTCAAGAGCCTCAATACCCATCTGCTCCAAAAACTCAAGGCGGTGATGGAGGTGCTTCACAATTCTTGTGCGCGCAAAGCAGTACTCACCGAGTAAAACATTCAACACTCGATTGAACCCCAAATTCAATCGGCAGGACTATGAGATCTTTGGTCTAGTCTCGTCAGACCCTCCACATGTTCCGTTTGGATAATCGTGGTGAGTTCATAGGCGAGATGGACAACTTCTTTGCTGAGCGTGGTATATTTCATGAGCTCTCTGTCTCTGGTACACCACAGCAAAATGGCAAGTCTGAGCACTAGAACTGCACCATGGAGGATGCAGTCTGCGCCATCCGGTTTGAGTGCGGTCTTCTAGAGTCCTTTGCCTTTGAGATGGTTTCCGACATGACGTGGGTATGGAACTGCCGCACAGTCCTGTTCCGGACGTTGTCATGCCGTATGAGTTGTGGTTCGGCCATAGCACCAACCTCTATCCTGCTCACATTTGGAGGACCCTAGACTGTGTCTTATACGCAAAGGACCAGCGGGAATCCAAGGTCTCACATTGTGGTCGCATGTGTGCCTTCCTTGGTGTTTCCCCATGGTCAAAGGCCTAGCGCTATTGGGACCCCGCTTGTCACCGCATCGTTGAGTCTCAAGATGCTCTCTTTTTTTAGGCTCTCACCTACCATGACATACCCAGCATTCTTTCGCTGCCCACTGACCACGTTTCCACCTATGTGGCTTCTCGGTGGATGGGGGATTCTAGACCTACGGATGTGTCCGTCCCGGCCTCCTCACCTGTAGTCCGGTCTTTGGCTGATGATGATCCGGCCATTATGGATGTCAGTCTGGTGGCCTTGACAACCCCCTCTTTCACATTTTCTCTCATGCCAACGTCAGTTCCAACTGGTACACCTGATCCCTTTCCAGTCTCAATCCCCTCTGGAACACCTGCTCCCATGTTTGTCTCAGTCCCTTCTAGTATACCTACTCATGTGCCAGTCTCAATCCCTTAAAGCATACCTGCACACATGCCACTGTTAGTCCCTTTTGGCATACCTGCCTCCGTCCCAGTGCCGGTCCCCTCTATCGCAGCTTGTCTTATGCTTGAGGCAGTATTTTCTATCACACCTAGTGTTCTGTCAATACTTGCTTTTCCTGCGTGCGAGCCACCTAATCATGATCTTCCTGCATCCTCTCCCATTCCTTGCATATCTGCATTCCCTGCGGCTGTGGACAAGCCGGTTGCTATGCAGCCGGAGGTGAGCACATTAGCTTTGGGCTACTCCCGTGATCCCGGTGGTCATCTTTGACCAATGGCCTCCAAGGCTCAGCAGACAATCGATTCTGCACCTTGACGCTCCACTCGCAATGTTCACAGTGGCGAGCCTGGCACAAAGGCCCTTGGCCTTAGTGTCCAGGTAGACTACAGTGAGGTGCACCCGAAGTACCCTGTCATTCACGAGTTTGTCTCTCGAGAGTTCTTGATTGCTTGTAATGCTATAGGAGACCATGTCATGGTTTCATACTGAGTCCAAAGGCGTGTATCTTAGTCACTCGGAGCTCTCCCTTGACAACGCCTAAACTAGGCACGTTTAAGGAGGCACTCTCGGCTCAAGGTACAAAGCTTTGACACAGTTCTTGTGAGGATGAGCTGATAGCCATCCGTGAACACGATGTCTATGGGCTTGGAGACCTCTCACCTAGGCGGAAGGCTATACATGACAAGTGGTTCCTTTGCAAGAAGGGAAAGCTTGATGGCACACTGGACTGCTTCAAGGCTTGCTTGACGGCCAAGGGGTTCTTACATGCTGAGGGTGTAGATTTAAGTGACACCTTTTTACCTGTTCGCTGCATGACCACCGCTCAACCTCTGTTTGGAGTTGTTACTCACCACGACAGGGAGCTGTACCATATGGATGTGAACAATGTGTTCCTCCATGGCACCTTAGATGAGGACATCTACATAGTCGAGCCACCTGGTTTCAGGTCGGTGACAAGGTCTAGTACTAGTGCAAGGCCTTGTACAACTTGAAATAGTCATCTGAGTGCTAGAACCAGGAGATGACAGGCACATTGATATGTGCCACTTAGGTACAGGGTGACGCGGACCCGTCCCTCTTTCTCAAATGGACAGCTAAATACTTCACCGCCATTGTAGTCTACATGGAAAACCTCCTAATTGAGTCTCCTTCTCTGGAGGTTGTGAAGAAGGCCAAGGTAGTCCTTTAGGCTGCCTACCGGATGAAGGACCTTGGTCTTCCAACTATGTTTCTTGAGATGGAGATCGTATGTGATTCTCAGCGGCCAACACTCTCGCTGCATAAGGCACATTAGGCCTACACTGTGGAGAAGGGTTTGCCGACCCCCTTGGTGCAGTTCCTATAGCCTCCACTCCTATCCCACGGTGTGGTGCTACGGTTGCTGCAGTGGAGGACCGTTGCTAGCTACTTTTACAACTGCTGCTACAATAGTTGTGACTATAGGGGTTACACTATGTGATAGATGCCACATCTTCTGTTGGCGTGGCTGCTGCCGCAATGGATATGATGCATGTTGCTTGAATTAGTGTTGTTGAAACATTCACGGGAACATAAGTGCTGCTAGCTGTAGTGGCAGCTACTAGGAGCTGTTGCCGGAGGTGTTGCTGTCGTAACTGTAGTGGCAGTTGTTGCCAAGACGGAGGAAGCATGAATAGGAGACAGGCTCAGGGACAGACAAAGACGTGACACGGGAGGCCAATGTGTTGGAAGAGTGGGACGAAGTGGATGGGCCACAAACCCGACGACGGAGCCATATCCGAGGATGTGGGCAAGGACCACAAAACACGAGTTCTCAATTCAAGGAACAGACATGCACGAGGACCCAGGGATATGACCGGGGATCGCCGCAAAGCACAAAATCATTCTAGCATACAGGACCTCCAGCCAAAGAAGCAACACTCTCAGCTTCATGATCGCGCAAGCGAAGGAGCTGAAGAAGGGACTGGTCCAGATGATGCTCGCCATCGCCAGCGACCAGAGGAGCCGGGGCTGGGGTCAAGGATCTTGAGGGCGGAGGCAACCATGGTGGAGCGATGTAGCCAGATGAGGGGGGTCCAACATAGACCGTTGCACCATAGGGTGGAAGCCAGCCCCGTGGATACGAAGTAGGAGGAGGACCTGAAGGAACTCCGGTGGTGAGTACGCATGTGCGGAGGACGTAGAGGTAGAGGAAGAGGATGGGACAAAACTGGAGCTGGTCGCCGTGGAGATGCCTGAAGTGTGAACCCAGTGAGCGTGTATCTCATGAGCAAGACGCAGGTCATGCGGCGGAGCGGGGTAGACATGCGCGGAGTGCACATCGGACCCACTGTTCTAGCACACCACGGCACTTGGAATACAAGAGGTAGCGGCAGCAGGATTCTCTTTGCCCTTGCCCTTTCCACGACCCTTGCCACGGCCATGCCCCTTAGGAAGAAAGAGCCAATGACGTGGAAGTCACCATGGAAGATAAGGAAGAAGAGGACACAGAGGTCGAGGAGGGTGATGAGGCAGTGGTGAGTGCAGCAACGCCCGTGATGGAGGAGCGGTGGAGCCCCCTGTTTTGTAGACTGGCCCACAATGCGTCAAGAAGATCAACGCTGAAGTCCCAAAGGGCACCGACACCCGGCGGGACTTAGGTGCAACAGGCTGGGAGGCAAGCCGCTACAACCCATCTGGTGTGACGTCACGGAGGAGATCAAAAAGCTCAGGGATGAGCCCGTTGACCATGATGAGGATAGTAGACAACTCACCAGGTGCAGCCTCACCAAGCTAATGGAGGAGCATGAGGACGCGGGCCCAATAGGCATTAGCGGACTCATTGGCAAGCATCAGAAAAGTGTTGAACTGAACTATCAGAGCACTCTGGGTGGCTTGGCCGCTGAAGATGGTGCGGCAGCGGAGCATGGCATAGGAACTAACGAAGTCGGGTGGACGGCCAGTCGAAGGATCAGCATTGAACGTGCCAACATCATCGACCAGGTGCTCTGGCACAACTGGTCTGAGGGCACGAACAGCACGTATAGCTTGAGCAGGGATAGGAGTGGGGCGGTTGGCCCGAAGGGACTAGTGGAGACAACTAGGGCGGCTGGCCCAGAGGGATCAGTGGACGCTGCCGGGGTGGCTGGCTCGGGGGGGCCAGCGGGCGTGACTGGGGATGCTCGCTCGGAGGGGCCAGCGAGTGCGACTGGGGCTGCTCGTCGGAGGGGCCAGAGGGTGTGACAGGGGATTTTGGCTTGGAGGGATGAAGTGATGTGCCACCTAGAAGCGGTAGGACGAAGGACAGACTCACCACTCCCCCACGCGACATGAGGGACACCGACAAGCCAGAGCGAACGAGATCGCGCGGAAACAGCTCCTCAAAGGAGAGGGCATGGCGGGACTCGACGATGGAGTGTCAGGATGGATCCCAGAATTTCCAAGCCTTCCACTGACGACAGACACCGAGAAAGATACAAGGACGCCCGCGGGGGGCGAACTTGCCGCCCTGCTGCGGGGCGAGCGGCCACAAAATTACTATGCAGCCCTAGACCCGAGCAGGGCGGAAGTCAGCTTGCTGATCGCACTAGTGCTGGTATGGCGTGGACTGGTGGGGAAGGGATCTGTGGAAAATCCGGTTCCAGACCCACGTAATGTAGGCCATGGCTTCAAAATAGAAGTCATCGGAGAGGCCAGACGCAACCCGCATGGTGCAGACGGCGTCAGCCGTTCCAAGACGTCGTTCTAGGCAGGTGTGTAGGGCGCGAATGTCTCGTGGTGGATACCGCGGGAGGCGAGACAAATTGTGGTCTCGCCCATGTACTCACCACCGCGATCGGAGCAAAAGTGGCGTAGAGATTGACCACACTCATGCTCCGCACGGTCAAGCTAGTCCTGAATAGCATGGGTGACTAGCTCTTCTGCCGAAGGCAGAAGACCCAGCGGTAGCGAGAGTAGTCATCCGTGAGGGTGAGGAAATAACAGCCGTGCTCTCCGACAGACTCGGTAGGGAGAGGACACATGATATCATAATGGACCAGGTTTAGAGGGGCGGATGCACGGGAGGAGGACAGAGGGTATGTGGAGCGGTGCATGTTGCCGTGAGCGCAATCAATGCACTTTGTGGGGCATGGGAGAGAGAAAGTCTCTGGGTCAAGGCCCTTGGCCGGCTGGGTGTAGAGCATGCTATCTTGGACAGGAGAGTGGACGTGGCAAAGGTGGCGATTCAAGAGGCAGGTGTGCTGTGGAGAGAGTGTGCTAGTCACAAACACATGGCCTGTGGCGGCCGACGAGGAGGGGATGGAAGGAGAGGAAAGACGAGGTACGTGCCACATATTTCCACGGACGGTGGCGTGCAGGATGACAAGACCGGACGGACGCAACGACACAAAGCCAACACCACGTGAGTGCACACCGTCCATGCTCATGCGGTCAAGGGCCGTGAAGAAAAGAAGGCTGAGCTAAAGACCTGGGATGAAAAGGACATCGGTCAAGAAGATATCACCGGCAGGACCACAGAAACGAACAACACCAACACCACGGACAAGTAACACCTGACCGGAGTCCGTCCGGACCCCCGATACATCGCCAATAGGACCAAGCATACTAAAGGCCTCATGAGAGGCCGTCATATGATGCGTGGCTCGAGGGTTGATGATCCAGGTCTCGGCAGGGTCCTGGACCGGTGTTGCCAGATCACTAACAGTCACATGGCAGCAAGCGAGAGACACGGAAGCGGTGGAAGGGGGCGCGAACCAAGACTGCCAATCATCAAGCCACGCGACGTCGTCACGAAGGAGGGTAGAGGAGATCACAGAAGACTGTGAGACAGACGAGGAAGTAGGACACAAACGCAACTCAAGCTCAGTCATGCAAGGCAATGGGGACGAGCAGGAGGTGACGCAACTCGTACTTCCCTGGGGGGGAGGTCGAGGCAGGCCGAGTTGAAGCGGAATGAATTGCTCCAGCAAACGCTCGTGCATGGACGGCCCGGGAGTGTAGACTGAGAGCAAAGTGATGGCTCCTGAGCCCGGATAGAAGGAAGACTGCCCCGGTAAAGGGAACGGGGGCGCTGACGACTGCGGATGATACTACTGAGGAGCTGGCATCGGCGGGACCGGTGTCGCGGTCGTAGGAGTGGAGTTGTTGGACGGGATTGAGGCGTTAGGGGCGGCGAAAGCTATGGCAGCGGGGGTGAGACAACGAATCTGCTGGCAACGCATGGTGGCGATGGCACGCGCCTCCTTCGTCGGCGGCGGGCATGTGTACCATCCGTGCCCTGGCTTGCCACAGTTGTGGCAGACCGAGCCACTACTGGAACTAATCGACTCTTGATGTTGCTCCTGCTGCTGACCCTCGCCCTTCTTGCCCGGGCGCTTCTTCTTCCTCGACGACGAGGAGCTGGTGGAGATAGCGGTTGCGCGGGAAGCAACGGCCACGGAAGCAATGACAGGGGAGGCGAGGGCCTCTGTGCGCTGGAGACGGGAATCCAGGTGAGCTTCCTCGATCCTGAGGAGGGGCTCATAGGCGTAGGACATGAGGATGCCCTAGGCCACCATGGTGGAGAGGATGTCCTGGGAGTAGTGGACAAAGACGTCCGCGTATGCGCCGGTGGCACCGCGCTTGATGCTGAGGAGTGCGGCCAGAGGGGGTGGAGCGAAGGTGCCTAGGGGACGGAGGATGCCCTCAGCCCGCTCCCAATATGCGGTGACTGTATCGGTCTCCCCCATGTGCAAGGAGTTGAACTCCCGCAGCAGACGACTGGTCTCAATGTCGCTGGACAGGCGATGGGGACTAGTGAAGACGTGCCACGCGGCTGTAGGGTCTGGGATGTCGCTAGTGGTAAAGTCACCCAAAAAAAAGGTTCTAGGGCCAGGTGGGATGCCGGAGGAGCGACGGGGACAAGGGCGCGTACAGCGCGACCGGCGTCATATAGCTGGTCGGCCTAGGTGGAGTCGTACGGGAGGGTGAAGTATGCCCACAGACCCTCACCATGCGCCCAAATGCGGAAGCTGAGCTCCCAGCTCCAAAACTGCTCGCCGGCCTGAAGCAGCGGGGGCGGCGTCTCAAAGTCCTTATGCCTGCGGCCGGCGCCCAGTGTGGGGCCAAGGACGGCAGTCACTGTCTGCCATTGGCGCTGAGTCTACTATTGCGCTAGGTAATGTGTGGCAGGAGACACAGCGGGTCTGGCATGCCCAGGAGGAAAAAACGACGGAGGGGCACTCGAGGCAGTCTATGAGGCCAGTGGCTGTAGTGCAAGCTTCTGCGTTAGGGCGATGAGCTGTTGCTAAATGGCAGTCAGGGGGTTTGAGGTGCCGGCGACAACGCCTGTGGACTGTTGCTGCTACAGCTTTTGCATCTGCTACAAGAAGAGGAGGGGGGTACCCCTCCTGGGGGTCCCCCCAACAGAGGAGAACCCCTCCCTAGTGGGGCTATTAGCCATGGATTTTGGTCTCTTTTCTTTTGGTTTTTTTCTCTCGTTTTTTTGTGGGCTGCCGATGTTAGCACTGACATCACCCTAGGTCGGCTAGCGTCAGCCGTTGCTGCCGCGTTATCTGCTGTTGCAGTTGTTATAGAGTTTCTTCTCCCCTTCTCCCTTTCTTTCCTGATGATGTCAGTAGTGATGTCATTAGTGACCTTAGCGGCTGGATGGTGACGTCAACAACGGCCGTTGTTGGGGCCGCTACTACACAGCTGCAACAGCTGGTGTTGTTGATGCCGCTACTGCTGCTATTTCTGCCGCAGCCGCTGCTTGTCATTGCTGCTGCAACTGCTGCTACTATTGCGGCTACTGCTGCTGCTATTACTGCTACGGCTGATGTGGCAACAGAAACTGCTGCTATTGCTGTTGCTACTACTGCTTCTGCTACTGTTGTTTTTGTTGCTGCAACGGCTGTTGTGGCAACAACAACTGTTGCTGGTGGTACTACTGTTGCTGCTACTACTACTGTTGCTACAACTATTGCAGTTGCTATTGTTGCTACTGCTGCCGCTGCTATTGCGTGCTGCTGTGGCTGATGTGGCTGTTGCAGCAGCTATGGCAGCTGGTGCTAGGGTGGGGGGATATTTTTTCTCTTCCTTTTTTTTCCTTTTTTTCTGGCACAATGAGCTTCGTTTCTCGCTGTGGGCAGTGGGCTGCGAGCAACAAGCTCGCTGCTCGCTGCTCACAGTCCGCTGCTCGTAGCGAGCAACGGGCTCCCCGCTTGTAGCCCGCCGCTCGCGGCAAGCTGTGGGTTGCGAGCAGCAACAGCTGCTATTGGCTACTGCTCGCTACTGCTGCTGCTGCTACAGGCGGTTGTTGCTGCTTGCTGCTGCGGCTGCTGCAGCTTGCTGCTACTACTGCTCGCTGCCACTGTTGCTACTGTTGCGGGCTGCTGATCTTGCTGCGAGTTGCTACTGCTACTCCGAGCTGTTGCAGGCTGCTGCTACTATGAGCTGATGCAAGCTGCTGCTTCTGCCGACTGTTGCTGCTGCTGCTACTATGAGCTGCTACGAGCTACTACTACTGCCGGCTGCTACTGGTGAACGCAGCCGCTGCTAGCTGCTGCTGCCACTGCTTGCTGCTGTTGCGTGCCGCCGCTGCTGATGCTCACTGGTGCCACTCACTGCACCTAAGTGATGTTGCCACATGCGTCATCACCCACACGTGTCGTACACGGCCTGCCACAAACCTCCTCGCATCATGCGTGGTGGTCAATACTGCCGGCAAAATTCGGCAGTGTTTCCCATGGCCCAGTGGCCTTGGGAAAAATTCTGACGCCGCCACCAGGCAGGTCAATGCTGCCGGAGAAAATCCGGCATCATTTCCCCTACACTGGCGTGTATGGGGGTCAGCCAGCGTTGTCTGACACCTGTACGCCCGTCTTTTGCTACTCCTGCTACGCTCTGGCTCTGATACCAAAAAGGAAATGCTAGGCAGCACGTTGGGGCAGAAGCGTTGTTGATGCAGCGTACGACCTTCCACGCTCGTTTCTTGAGTATGTTGCCCACTCGCTTTGCTGCTCTAGAGTCTAAGTCTGGAAGCTCTAGGTTTGTTACTCAGAAACGCGCGCCCCAGTGTTAGCGCCAGAAAGTAGCTGAAAACTGAAAGTGACTTATTAGGGATGAAGAATGAGCAACAATGGGAGACCCCTCTAAGTTCTAGCTCTGTAGAACTTGTTACTCAGCTAACCAGCCAATTAGAAAATAGTCCTAGACCTATTTTCTGGCATGCAGGGTTTTCTCGGTGAGCCTTGCCAGATGGCCGACAGCCCAAAACCCGGGCGTCGTCCATTTTGCCTGAAAATAGGACCATACCATGATACCGACGCTGCGAACGCAGTCGTGTGGTCAGAATTAGCTAGAAAAACAGCATCAAAGAGTTATGGCTGCCTGAACCCAGGTAGTGCCTACGATGGTCCATGATGCCAAATAGTGCCACGCAACAAAAGACATGGACCCTAGGCAGAGCATGACACTACAGACACAATGATGCAGTCACATCCAGCGCCTGATGCATGCAGACAGCATCTGCGATGGTAGTGACCGTCGACGGCCCGACCACTGAGGAGGCCTGCCGATGGAGCTGAGTACGTGGCCGTGGAGAGGAGGCTCCAGCGAACTACGAGTAGGCTTGAGCATGCGTCGGCTCCACCGGACGACACTCCAGTAGCGTTGAATGTCGCCGTCAGTCATCTGCATGCCGATGTATACAAGCTAGGAGGACACAACAGAGCACAATGAGGATGCGCAAAAACCAACAAGAGTTGCACACCCGGTGGATTGTACAGGTGCAACGAGGAGACCCGATGGTTGTCGTAGGGCTTCTGATGTTTGGAAAGCCGTTTTGGATGTCTGGACACTGATTTTGAGTTTTTCTAGCACTGGTCGTATTTTCTAGGTGGTCAAGATCCGGGCACTCGGAGAGTTGTTCCGGTGCCATGAGGAGGCCACCTTTGTTGTTCTTGTGGTGTATGCAGTGTGTTCTCCCAACTGACTCCTTTGGGTTCAGCAGAGGTGACAGGGATTGGTGCGGCTAGCTGCTGGCACCCCTAAACAAGCCCGCTAAGGGCTCATTTGTAATCCCTCCTTGTTCTTTCATGTTATGCATTCTAGACCTAGCCAATTTTTTGTCGTTTTGCATTGAATTCACACATAGAGCTCATGTTTGTTTTTGCATGGGCCTGCATGCCCTAATTCATTTCCAGTTAGAATGGGTTTAAACAGGACTGACACTATTCCTAGCATCATGGTCACAAGTGAGGTGTGACTAGTCTTGAGCCAAACATCCCTGCTTTGGCATTCCCATGCTTTGAGCTTTCTTGCTCAATGAATTTGATGGTCCTCCACCATGACAGAGATGCCAACCAAATGCTCAGTTCCTTATGTTATCGTCGACTGTGTGCATCGAGGCCAAAGGCCACTACATGTCATACACCATTAATGTGATTTGAGATGTTCCTGTCGACCTGTTCAGTTTACTGTAACCACTCGGCCGTGTCCATACTCGTGCAAATCCCTGATGCGGACCCTAGAGGCACCGGTACGTCATCTGGTGGTGGACTACCATCCAGGAGCTGACTGACAACCGTTCCAGAGCTCTTGATGCTACCCGGGACCTCTTACAGTTTTTCTACAGCACACACGAGTTTATCGGTGGACTGGCCGTGGGCCCAATTTGCATGTTTTTGTATTGTGTGTCCACCGTTTGATGCCCGATGCA
The DNA here is from genome assembly GCA_023375785.1 of Penium margaritaceum. NCBI lineage: Eukaryota > Viridiplantae > Streptophyta > Zygnematophyceae > Desmidiales > Peniaceae > Penium > Penium margaritaceum. The sequence goes on along the minus strand of SZWC01002133.1, from coordinate 127,875 downwards.
TGCATGTGACCAGTCGTAGCGTCTGGCTTTTGATTTTTCACGTCTAGGTTTAGACGGCGTAGAGTTCTAATATGTCTACGCATATTTACGGCCAAAAGAATGGTTTTGGGCCGGCTTTTGGACAGATCTTGCACTGCCGCGTGTGACACCTGCTGTGTGCCGTGGCGGGTACTTATGCCATGGACCTGTCATTTTTCATTTCTCTCTGCAAATGTTATTGAAGCATTCTGACACTTTGCCTTGTGTCTCCTAGCCACACCCTTGCCGTCTGACCAGGCACCAACACCTAGTCAGTGGCTGTGTCGCTAGGAAGCTTCCACGTATCTTCTCATGGTATCAGAGCGGTGAGATAGTTCTCACCGAGCTGCGCAGCAGAGACGCAACAGAGCAGCAGAAGTGTGACGTGTCCCTGTGGATCTGCTGCAGCTGTGGCTCTCCACAGCTGTAGCAGATCCACAGGGACCCGTCGACGACAGCAAAACGGCGTCGACGTCGCTCACCATCCCCACGTGAGACTGTAGTTGCCAATAGCATTCAGTAGCAACAGCAGCAGGAGTGCAGCAGAGTAGTAGTACAGCAGCAGCGGTAGTAGCAGCGGCGGCAGCACCACAGCAGCAGCGTGCGGCGGTAGCAACACAACAGCAGTGCAGCAGCAACGGCAGCATCAGCAACGGTGACAGCAGTAGCGGCGGTGGCAGCAGCACAGCAGCAACGCAGCAGCAGTGGCAGTAGCAACGGTAGCAGTAGCAGCGTAGCAGCAGTTGTAGCGGTAGCAGTAGCAGTGGCAACAGCGTACGGCGGCTACAGCAGTCGTAGTACATAGCAGTAGCAGCAGCACTAGCACGCGGCTACTGCCACAGCCGCTCACGCAGCAGCCAGGCGGCCACTCCGCACACAGCCGCGTGGCTCCTACTGCAGCTGATGACGAAAGAAGTAATAGCAGCCGAGCGGAAGCTGCTACGCAGCTTCCGCGTAGCTCCCGCGCGGCTACTGCGCAGCGGCCGCCAGCTCGTGTAGCAATCAGGAGGGTTGACACAAAAAAAAGGAGGGCGAGCTGACATCAGCAGTTTTTACTTGCTGATGTCATCAGATCTTGCTGACGTTAGTGGATTTATGTTGACATCAGCACTTGCCTTAGTGAACTTTTTTATCGGAGGGTCAAAAGTTGCCAGTGTTTCAATTCCTCGAGAAAAGCTCACGTTTATGCAACTCAACCACATTGACGTCTCGACCCATAATGAGCGGCACCATGGCTCCGCCCGACGAGAAGGGAAAGAGGGTACTAGATCCTTCTTCTTCCTCCTCGGGGGTCATGAGCCCACATTCGCACGCCATTGAGGACCTACGGAGCCAGCAGGACAAGATGCGTCGCTTGCTGCGGGAGCAGACTGACACCATCCATACACTTATCCAGCTTCTTCTAGGACATTCCACAACTCCACGACAGATTCCTGAGGGAGCGGCCGGGGTCGCACCCTCTACACAACAGTCAGCTCCAGCATCGAAGACAGGATCTGGAGCCGACCCGCCACCTCTTGACCCTTGGGATGTGGATCCAGACATGCCAGGCATGGAGGGCGACTCCCCAGAGCGCGAGATTTGTGTGCTTCAGGATCGTATCTGCCAGCTACAAACAAGCTCTCGGCCTCCACACACGTTTTGCTTTCCGGAGTTTCGATCATCGCCTGATCTCCACCCCAGCAAATTCCCTCTTCCCGATGTCTTTCCCTTCCCTCGTCCTTTTGAGCTTGTGGTTGCTCTCCCTACGGAGCGGCAACCCAAGGACTTCGAGACGCCGCCCCCACGGTACGTCAGCGAGGACGGCTTTGACTGCTGGGAGATCCTTTTTCAAGTCTGGGCCACTTCAGAGGGCGTGTGTCCCTACTACCACAGTCCGTATCAGACTACGGGCCGAGTTTAGGCGCTGACAGCGGCTAGGGCGATACGCTGACTTCTCTACGCCATGCCGCGCAAGATCGTCGTCAACTTCCGCTCATTCCTTGGCAAGGCGGGCACAGGCACCGGTGCAGATCCACGCGGGGGCTGGGACCTAGCATTGTCCCTACTTGTTACAGAGACGCATGCCACCCGCGCCGCGCATCTCCGTGCATTTCACTCCCTTTGCCAGGGGCCTGCCGAGCCTGCAGCCGACTACTGGCGACGCGCCATGTGCATTTACACGCGCCTCGCCTCGGGACCTCATGAGGCACACAGCTGTGGGCGCTTTGCACGATCATACTCGGGGCTCGCCTTGAGCACACAGATATCTTCACGCGGTATAGCAATGCCGTGCTTGAGCCTGTTTCAGCCTCACTACCGCTTCTTCCCTGGGCGCACTTGCTTTTCCTCCAGGTGACTTCCGCCCGTGAGGCAGCTGTGGCACATCAAGAGACCTCCATTTCTGCAACAATCGTTGCATCACCACCGACGTCCCTCCTGCAGACTTCTTCTCCATCCTCTGTCTCGTCGTCCTCCTCCCCTTCTACCCCGATTACACTGACTAAAACACAGGGTCCCGACAGTAGCACAGGGGAAGAAGGGACGACATACACATGGCTCGAGCCAGCATTGGCCGCAGTTGTAGTCATCATCGGGCAGTAGCAGTGGACGCTCTGTTCAATGCTACAACTATGGAGGTGCCCAATCCCTACACCGAGTGCCAGCAGCTGCACGAATGGTCGTGGATTACTCGTGGGCTCCCGGCTGCGTACGCACTACGGTCTACGTCCAGCAGCACATCCTCGGAGCGCTCGGAGACCACGACCACAGTAGTTCCTGCTTCACCACCGGCAACCAGAAAAACGATCCAGACCCACATGACCGCACCATCGTCGAGCTCCGACACCTTCTAGCACTTCGCTTTCTAGGAGGTGCGAGTGTGTTGTCACAGCCGGGTGGTTCATAGACTGTCTCTTCGTCTGTTTTCGTGACTTGCGATGATTCGTGTGGGGGGGGCCGCAGTCACCATGTGATGATGATGGGCCTGACTGTACGGACTAGATTCATGAGTCTCACATTTCTGTCCTTCGACGTTCCTCCCCACCTGCTGCCCAGCGTCCGTCCGAGGCTGAGTGTTTCGTTGCTTGTTGTACAGTGACGTCCTCCAGTCGTGATCCCGGTGGCCATTGGATCATCGACTCCGGTGCCACTCATCACATGACCTGTCGTCGCAGTGATTTTGTTGTTCTTGGACCTGTTGCATTCGTTCATTCTTTCCGCACAGGCTCTGGTCAGTCCTTACCAGTCCAGGGTGTTGGGGTCGACCGTTTCGATGGTCTGTCTGGCCCCCTGTATCTTTTTGAGGTGCTATTTGTGCCTGACCTTGAGCTCAGCTTGCTTTTTGTAAGTGCTTGCACACTGATGGGACTCTTTGTGGAGCACACTGTAGAGTCCGCGACTGTGACTGCCTTTGACACTCGTAGCGTTGTCCTTTGTGCCTCTGTCGTGGATGACCTGTATCGTGTCTCTCGGACTTGTGCTCCTTGCTCCCCCTCCCCTTCCGCTCATGTTTTTGTCACTAGTGTTCTGTCTCCCGAGCACCAGCGATTACTTCATCGCCGCCTGTGTCATGTAGGCTCTAACACTATGTCGAAACTCATTCGAATACAGCCCGCCCTCGGTCTTTATGCAGCTTCTTTTGAGAAGTCGCCCAAGACCGACTGCCTCTTTTGCGGTCAGGGTAAGATGCATTGCTGTACCTACCCTGACTCCCGTTCACGCGCACTTCGCCCTCTCGATCTAGTTCATCCGGACCTTCTTGGTCCCCTACCTGTCAAGTCTCTGTCCGATCGGGGTCGATACGTCCTTACCTTGACTTATGCCTTCACCCGGATGCGATGGCTCTACAGCCTGCACCAGAACAGTGGCGTCGCTCTCGTGGTTCGTCTCTAGCTAGTGATGGATGAGCGTCAGTCTCGCCACACGCTGCACACCTGCTCGGATTGCGGCGGTGAGTTCCTTGGTGAGATGGACAGCTTCTTCGCTGAGCACGGGATCTTTCACCAGGTCTCCGCTCCTGCTACTCCTCAACAGAACGGTGTTTCTGAGTGCTCGAACCGCACCATGGAGGATGCGGTTCGGTCTATGCGGTCTGAGTGCGGTCTTCCGGAGTCCTTCCTTTTTGAAGGCTTTGCCTACATGACTTGGGTCTGGAACCGCCTCCTGCACGGTCCTCTTCCGGACCACGTCACACCGTTTGAGCTCTGGTTCGGCCACCGTGCTAATTTGTACCTTGCTCGCGGCTGGGGATCCCTGGCTTCTATGTGGTACACTAAGGAACAGCAGGGGTCCAAGGTCTCACCGCGGGGCCGCTTGTGCGCCTTCGTTGGCATTTCCCCGCGGTCGAAGGCATGGCGCTTTTGGGACCCTACTCGTCGTCGCATTGTTCAGTCCCGCAACGCGCTCTTCTTTGAGTCCCTCACCTACCGTGATCTGACTTTGATCAGGTCGCTTTCCATCACACATGTTCCCATGTGTGAGGTTTGTTGACGGATGAGGGAGTCTACGCTTGCGAGTACCGATCGCCAGGCTAATGGGTCCGTTCGAGCTCCCTCCACCTCTCTGGCGCTTGATGACCCAGCGATCATCGCTGTCGGTCCAGAGATCTCTCCAGCACCGCCAAATTCTACTCTTGCCCCTTCACACCCCACAGGTACCCATGATCCTGTACCTGTGCGTACTCCTGCGACCGTACCTGGGTACACCAGCACCCCTACCTCCGTGCGTGGACCTGACTCACCTGCTCCTACACCCACACCCGCATCTCCCTGCACGACATCACCAACTCCCTTGCCCGAGTCCTCCCCAGCAGCAATTGTGCCCATTTGTAAGCCAGAGGTGCGCCCCTCGAGCCCGGGTTACTCCCGTGAGCGTGGCAGGCGCCTTCGACCATTGGACTCCGGAGCTCAGCGAGTGTCTGGTCATGCGCACAGGCGCTCTACTTGCAGCATCGTGAGTGGTGATCCCGGCACAAAGGCCCTAGGCCTGAGTGTTCGCACTGAGCATGCAAAGGTACATCCAGCGTGTCCCGTACGGCACGACCTTGTCACTTGCGAGTTTCATATCGCTTGTGATGCAACAGCCGATCATGTGGTCGTCAGACCTAGCACTAAGGCATGCACTCTTGCCACGCAGAGCTCTCCCTCTATGGCGCCTGACCCCGGCACACTAAGGGAAGCTCTCTTGTCACAGGATGCTAACGCGTGGCGTGCTCCTTGCGAGGATGAGCTCCGCACCATCCAAGAGCACGGGGTTTACGAGCTAGTTGACCTTCCACCTGGGAGGAAGGCTATTCAGGTCAAGTGGGTCTTTCGCAAGAAGGTGAAGCCGGATGGCTCACTGGAACGCCTCAAGGCTCGCTTAGTCGTCAAGGGGTACTCTCAGATTGAGGGCATCAATTTCACTGACACCTTTGCCCCTGTCGGCCGCATGACCTCAGCTCGAGCTCTGTTTGGTGTAGTGGCACAGCATGACTGGGAACTGCACCAGATGGATGTGAACAATGCGTTCCTCCATGGCTCTCTGGATGAGGAGATTTACGTGGCTTAGCAATCTGGCTTTGAGGACGGTGACAAGGTCTGGCGCTTGCGCAAGTCCTTGTACGGCCTCAAGCAGTCTCCTTGGTGTTGGAACCAGGAGATCACTGGCACCCTAACTCGTGCGGGATATGTACAGAGCAAGGTAGATCCCTCTCTCTTCATCCAATAGACGCCTGAGCGATTCACCGCTATCCTGGTCTACGTCGACAACCTTCTGATCGCGTCTCCTTCATTGGAGGCCGTGAAGGAGGCCAAGGCTATCCTCCGGAATGCCTATAGTATGAAGGACCTTGGTCCTGCAGTGGTGTTTCTTGGCATGGAGATCGTGCGAGACCGCAGACGTCGCACTCTACTACTGCATCAGGCCCGATATGCACGTGTTGTGGGGGAGCGCTTTGATATTGTATGTACAGCTTACAATGACCTCTCGGCTCACGTCCATTGCCTTGCAGACTCCTGATGAGGCGGAGGGCACAGAAGAGAAGGGGAGCAGACGTAAGCCCGGCAGAGAGCGTGTGCATCACCTGCAGACTGGCGATATCCTTATCTTCTCCACCCTTGCTCGCTTTGCTTCTAGCAGCAGAGCCCCCACTCTATTCTGCTCTGTCACAGTAGGTGACCTAGATTAGTCTTACGCGTGTCGTGCTGCTAAAACTGACTGGCATAGACGAATCCAAAACTCGAAACTGGAATAGTGTTCTGTTTTTTTATTTCGAGTGGCTTATGCCTTCGACGTGGGATGAGCACAGGCAAGCTTCGCTTGCCGGTTGACGGATGAGCTCGATTACCGAGTCTCACCCATAGGAACACAACAACTCCACGCACACACCACAATTGCTCCCCCCGTTTGTCCCTGTCTGTCCACACTGTTGTGGGTAACGCATAGACATGAGGGAACAAGTGTAGTGTGTGACTGTTTTGGTATCAGAGCAAGACGAGCCAAAGCTCGTCCCACTGGGCGAGAGGAGCGCAACACGGTCCTAGGTGGACCCGTTGATCAGCAGCCGTAGCAACGGCTGAGCCAAGCAGCAGCTGCGCGGAGCAGCAGCGGCAACGGCAGCCAAGCAGAAGCAGCAGCCACAGAGGTAGCTACGCGGAGCAGCGGCAGCAGCAGCGAAGCAGGAGAGCAGCGAGCGGCAGCGGCTGCCAGTAGCTACGGAAGCGGGTAGCAGCCGTAGTGATGGCTCTGCTGCCGCAGCACACGTGGCAGCTGCGCAGAGCAACAGCCACAGCGGCGGCAGCGTGCAAAAGCAAGCGGCAACCGCCGCTAGCGGTTGCGACATTGGGCAGCAGCCGCAGTGACGCCTGCACAGCCATCGTGACATCTGCGCATCCACAGCACAGGCTGTAGCCGTGTGGAGCAGCAGCTGCAGTGGCGGTAGTGTGCAGCAGCGAGCAGCAGCGGCTGCCATAGGCTGCATGAGTGTGCAGCAGCGGCCGGTGTGAGGAAGACTACTGCACAAGGCAGCATCTATAGCGGTGGCAACGTACAGCAGCAGCAGCAGCGAGGGTAGTAGCAACGGCACTCTGCCATCAGATCTACCCCCCGGTATTCCCCTCCCCCTGCTGGCTGGGTTCCCCTCTACTCCTGGGCTGGGTGGGGGTGGTTCAGGTACAACGGTGGTCCTCAACAGCCCCTCCCAGATTTCCCACGCCCACTGGGACAGGGGAAACGCTGCCAAAAAAATTTCGGCAGCGTGGGGGGGGGGGTCAATCAACAATTTCCGGGCTGAAAAAGGTCTCTCCCAGATTTCCACGCCCACTGGGGCGGGGGAAACGCTGCCAAAAAAATTTCGGCAGCGTGGGAGGGGTCTATTGGCGGTTTCCAGGCTGAAAAAGACCTCGACACTGGTCCCATGCCCACTGGGGCAGGGTGAACGCTGCCAAATTTCTTCGGCAGCGGCTGTCACCCAACAGCAGTCCCAGCGCTAGCAAAACGCACTTGTGGCATTCCACTGGGCTCCATGCCAAAGGACGCTCCTGCCGGAGTCGGCAGTACCAGCTCCACTACGGATGCTGGCGCTGTTGCCTCTGGCGTGGTTGGTGGCACACCGGTTGTGACGCGGGACGAATCCCCGTCTAGTCCAAGCTCGCTGGCACGTGGCCTGCGCGAGCTGCGTGAGCAGCAGGCTCAGCAGGCTGAACAGACGGCCAAGAAAATGGCTGATCTGTTCAAGTTGTTTTGGGATGCAGTCCAGCCACAACAACAGCAAGAGCAGCAGTAGCAGCAGCAGCAGCAGTAGCAGCAGCGGCAACAGTAGCAGCAGCAGCAGGAGCAGCAGCAATAGCTACTCCGCGATGATGTGCGCAAGGGCAAGATGACTGTCGAGAGTGCGGTTGCAACTGACGTCGATGCGACTCTAGGAGCATTTGATGTTGAACCGTCTGATAACCTTCCCGAGTCGGACTCAGACGCTAGTGACGAGGAAGGCATGTTACGCCTACGTCTCGCACAGCTGGAAAAATGTCGTCGGACGCGCTCGGCCCGCCGATCAGCACCGAGCTGCGGCGCAGGCCCAAGCGACACACTGAGGGTCACCACGGATCCAGCCTCCTTAGAGGACCAGCTATTCTGCCTGAGCCTCGGATTACAAGAAGATCCCCTGTCTCTATCGCTCGAGCAAGCCGTCCCGGCAGCCCTGCCGACGGCGAAGCCTCCCAACTGGTTCGACACAGACCCTCCCACCTACCGGCAGGAGGACAGCTACACCACCTGGGAGCCACATTTCCGCATGTGGGCAGTCAGCGAGGGGGTGTATCCATACTACACCAGCCCGCATCAGACTGCGGACCCCCAACAAACGACGACCGCCGCTCGAGCTGCCTACGGTTTCCTTAAGGCTGTCCCAGAAGAGTACACCCTCGACTTTGAACACTTCCTTGGCGATCCTGGCACCGGCAGTGGGCCGGATCCCCGTGGTGCCTGGAAGCTGGCAGCCACCCTTTTCGAAGGCGCGACCATGGCCACCACCTCACAGCGCCTCTCGGACTTCAACTCTCTGCGCCAAGGTACACATGAGGCTCCGACCAATTACTGGCGGCGGGTGATGCGGCTGTACAGGACCCTTGGGAGGAATGGGCCGGGGCAACTCATGGCATTCAACAACATCCGGCTCGGTGTTGGGCGCGATTACGCAAAAGCCTTCGACAACTTCAGCCTAAAAAGTCTTTAGGAGATGGCTAACAGAGGCTTGTTACTGTCCCAGGCCACTGAGCACTTTCTGCACGTGGCAGGAGTTGGAGCAGCAAATGACGCTCGTCATGGTGCATCAGCCGCAACCGTCACAGCAGGATAGGCAGCACGCATTATGCCCCCCTCCTCCCGCAAGTCATCGCAGCCGACAACGAAAACTGTAGCAGCAACTGGTATTGCTACCGTAGTCCAGGGGAAAAAGGGAAGGAGTAACAGGCGGGGAGGCAAGGAGGGCAAGGGACAGGAGACTACAATGCCGACTCAGGGGCGACATTTGGAGTGCTACAACTGTGGGGGAGCGCACCGCTACACTGAGTGTAAGCTTCCCAAAAACTGGACGAAAATTGTGCAAGGCCTGCAAAAGGCAATTAAACAACGTGAGTGCACATTCGTGCACTCCATAGCAGCAACCAACGTGGCACCCACATCAAAAGCGGATGCAGCCGCTGACGATGCCGGCGACCTGTGACCTCTAGAGCAGTAGCTCGCGACACAGGCCCGCGACATCGCCGAGCTTCACCAGCTCCTATGACTCTCCAATCAGGGAGGTGCAAGTGCATTGACTGAGCTAAGGGATCCCACCGCTGGGTCTGTCGAGTCTGTGTTATGCACTAGGGATGGTGGCGGTGGAGCACAGTGTGTTGTTGAGTCTTTAGAGTTGTTTGTTGCGCGTGATGATGCTGGTTTGTCCGCTGTCTTTGCCGTAGCCTACACAAGTCACGACGACTTGTCATGGCTTGATGCGTTGCAAGCACGTGTTGCCTCCGCAGCTCAGCAATCATCTGCCGAGCAACCCCTGTCTACTGCGTGCACTGTTGGACGCTGTTCTGTCACCTTGCCAGAGCGTGTGACGGATGCCACCTGGATCCTAGATTCAGGTGCCACCCATCACATGACATGTCGTCGCCGTGATTTTGTTGTGCTCGGTCCTCTTGGCTTTGTGCGGTCTGTGCGGACAGCTGCTGGGCATGAGGTGCCTGTCTAGGGTGAGGGTGTGGTGCAATTCCATGGTCCGTCAGGGCCGTTCTACATCTCCAACGTGTTGTGTATGCCTGATCTAGAACTCAGCTTGTTGTGTGGACGTGCGTGCACGCGGATGGGTCTCAGCGTCGCATTCACTGGTGAGGATGCTACCGTCTCTGTCTGTGCAACCGCTGAAGTAGTGCTTTGTGGCAAGGCGGTTGGAGACTTGTACCACGTCTCTGACTGCCCCACGTCCTCCCCCGTCACGACATCCCCTGTTGCGCGGGTGTTTGTGATAGGCAGTCTGTCGCCTGGTCACCAGCGCCTACTTCACAGACGCTTGTGTCATGTCCATCTGGATGCTGTCGATTGTCTGATTCGCACACAACCTACGCTCGGTCTTGACGCGGCGTCCTTCCAGGTGCCGCCTAAAACCGATTGCCTGCAGTGCGCTCAAGGTAAAATGTACCGGGCCACGTACCCTCTATCTGACTCACGGGCTCTAAAGCCCCTCGAGTTGGTTCACTCTGATCTCTTGGGACCCCTCCCCGTGGAGTTCCAGGATGACAGAGGGCGATACGTCCTGACGATTACGGATGAATTCACCCGCATGCGGTGGATCTTCAGCCTGCGCCTGAAAAGCGATGATGCACTCGCTGTGCGCACATGGCACGTTATGGCCGAACGTCTATCCGGCCATGCCCTCCAAAACTTCCGCTCTGATCGGGGTGGTGAATTCATGGGGGACCTACACCGGTACTTTGCCGAAGTGGGGGTGTTTCATAACCTCTCCGCCCCCGCCACGCCCCAGCAGAATGGCGTATCTGAGCGGTGGAACTGCACCATGGAGGATGCGGTTCGCTCGATGCGGCATGCCGGAAGCATTCGCTTTCGAGGGCATGGCATACATGACATGGGTCTGGAACCGGATCCCTCATGGCCCCCTCCCCAACACACACACCCCGTACAAACTGTGGTACGGGCGCCGTGCCGACCTCCGGTTGGCGCATGTATGGGGATCTCTTGCCTGCGTTTGGTTTACACCAGAACAGTGAGGGACCAAGTTTTCCCCCCGCGGTCGCGTCTGTGCATTCGTGGGCGTGGCCCTGCGCTCCAAGGCTTGGCGCTTCTGGGACCCCAATCGGTGGCGCATTGTTGAGTCTTGAGACGCTCTCTTCTTTGAGCGTCTCTCCTTCCGTGACCTACCTGTCAGTGGCACTCCGCAGTTGCATTCCCCTGGGTGTGATGCGGTCCCTCACGCGAGGGAAGGTGGGCTGACCGATGCCAGTGCCCCGGTCATCCTGGGCGCTACTGGTCCGTCCTACCCGCCAGCCGGCTCACCTGCGATTTCCATACCATCTGCGCTGCCTACGCCGCCTCTTCCTCCAGTGGCTCCTGTGGCATCGGCTCCTCCTGCTTCCCTTGTGCCCACGTCACCTGTAGAGTCCGTAGCACCGCCCGCGTCATCCACACCTACGTCACTTGCAGACGCACCTGTGTCCTCTATGTCATCACCACTTGCATCACCAGCACGGCCAGACGAGTCGCCTGTGTCGTCACCCTCCTCCGTCTCCCTAGTCAATGCCTCGGCACCTGACACGTCGCCAATCATGTCGGTGCCCGGTGCGTGTCCACTTTCTGTCCCAGTTGTGTCGCCTCCAGAGCCGTATAGACGTGGTGAGGGTGGACGCCTTCGCCCACGTCCTACTCGCAGCGTGCGCAATGGGGACCCCGGCATGAGTGCCCTAGGTCTCACTGCGCAGGGGCTCACTAAAGTTCACCCCGGCTGTGATACATGCCTCACGCTCATTGCTCATGAGCGACGAATTGCAATCGACTCTGCAGAGTCGACCGTCACTGTTGGCCCTCGGTCTGTGGCCTATGCCTTGGCCACGCGCAGTGGAGCCGCTGTCGCCCCAGACCCCAGTGTGGTGGGAGTGACACCAGAGCCCAGCACGTTGCGTCAGGCTCTTGGTGGACCCGATGCGGCACTCTGGCGTGCAGCATGTGAGGCTGAGCTGGCGGCCATCGACGAACATGGGGTGTACGAGCTTGTAGACCTGTCATGCAGACGCAAGGCCGTTCAAGCGAAGTGGGTCTTACGGAAAAAGTTGAAGCCAGACAACTCGGTCGACTGCTACAAAGCATGACTAACTGCGAAAGGATTCTCTCAGGTGGAAGGGATCGACTTCACTGAGACCTTCGCACCAGTTGGACGTACGACCACGGCCTTGGGTCTGCTGTCTCAGATGGCCCAGCACGACTGGGAACTCCACTAGATGGACGTTAACAACGCATTCCTGCATGGAAAATTGGATGAAGAAATCTACATGGCTCAGCCTCCAGGGTTTGAGGATGGCAGTGGCCGTGTGTGGCGACTACGGAAGGCTCTGTACGACCTGAAGTAGTTGCCCCACTGATGGAATAAGGAGATCACTGGCACGCTCCTACGAGCCGGCTATGCCCAGAGCGCGGCGGACCCGTCGCTCTTTGTCTCCTAGACTACTGCGCCACTCACGGCCATCCTGGTTTACGTTGACGACCTTCTGATCGCTTCGCCCGATCTAAAGGCTGTTGAAGCAGTCAAGGGAGTGCTGCAGTCGACATACAGAATGAAAGACCTAGGAGAAGCTGCAGTGTTTCTGGGCATGCAGATTGTGCGTGATCGCGCTCGTCGGACGCTCTTGGTCCACCAGGAGCGGTACATTCTCACTCTGGGGGAGCGCTTCGCCGAGCTACTCAGCGACGTGCACACGGCGTCGACCCCGATCACCCCAGACGGTCAGTACGCTCTGAAGGTCAACGATCCAGCAGAGCTGGGGGAGCTAGTCGACGTGACCCTGCACTTGTGAGTCATTGGCTCGCTCATGTACTTGGCCACGACAACACGGCCGAACATAGCCTTCACTGTCAACCTGCTTGCGCAGTTCTCACAGGCACCACGTAGGCGGGTTTTGGAGGCTGCCCTCCGGTGCGTTCGATTCGTAGTGTCCACTGCTCGGATCAGACTTCACTACCGTGGGCAGGCCTCTATGGTTCTCAACGGGTACACAGACAGTGACTGGGCATGGAGCCCAGACGGCAAGAGTCGCACTGGCTACATCTTCCTCATTGGAGGAACTGGTGTTTCGTGGCGCAGCAGCAAGCAAGGCTGCATCGCTCACAGCACCGCCGAAGCAAAGTATGTAGCTTTGGGTGCTGGCGCGACCGAGAGTGTGTGGTTAGTACGTTTCTTGCGTGAATTACATCAATCCATTCCCCCTGGTGTGCTGCGGTGTGACAACGAAAGTGCAAAGGCCATCACGGAGAACTCATGTGTGTTTTATGCACGCACAAAGCACATCAACGTCGAGTACCATTACGTCCGAGATCTGGTGGATCGATGTGAGGTTCAGGTCGTGTGGGTCGGCACCGACTCGCAACAGGCTGATTTTTTTGAAAAAGGCCATCAGCCGTACAAAGATTCTTGCGACTGCACGTTCAGTGGGATTGCACCTTGCCTGCACTGTGGACTGACCTCTGCTCTTGAGCTGTGTCTGCTGTCATTCACCGTCGATGTGCTTGTGCCATTGCTTGCGTCAATTCTGTTACGTTGCTGGTCTTGTTCGCCATGTGGTCATGGGGGAGTGATATTGTACATAGAGCTTACTGTGACCTCTCGGCTCACGTCTATTGCCTTGCAGACTCGATGAGGCGGAGGGCACAGAATTCTGGGGGAGCAGACGCGAGCCCAGCAGAGAGCGTGTGCATCGCCTACAGACTGGCGATATCCTTGTCTTCTCCACCCTTGGTCGCTTTGTTTCTAACAACAGAGCCCCCACTCTAGTCTGCTCTGTCACAGTAGGTGACCTAGATTAGTCTTACCCGTGTCGTGCAGCTAATTCTGACTGGCATAGACGAATTCAAAACTCAAAACTGGAACAGTGTGCTGTTTTTTAGGTTTCGAGTGGCTTATGCCCTTGACGTGGGATGAGCGCCGGCAAGCTTCGCTTGCCGGCCGACGGGTGAGCTCGACTACCGAGTCTCACCCGTTGGAACACAACAACTCCATGCACATGCCACAATTGCTCCCCCTGTTTGTCCCTATCTGTCCACACTGTCGTGGGTAACGCATAGACACGAGGGAACAAGTGTAGTGTGTGACTGTTTCGCTTCAGCGACCTTCTCGGCGCAATGCCCACGGCTTCCACACCTCTTACGCCTGACGGGCACGATGCCCTGAAGGTTGACGATCCCATACAGCTGGGAGAGACAGTGGATGTGACCCTGTACCTCCGTCTCATCGGATTTCACTACCACACGTCCTGATATCGCATTTGCCGTGTACCTCCTTGCCCAGTCTTCATAGGCTCCACGTGCTAGAGCCCTTCACGCAGCTGTGCGAGTGGTGCTGTACGTGGTCTCCATACCGTACCTCGGACTCTGCTTTCGCCGGTAGTGTTCGGTGGTCCTTGACGGCTACACCGACACCGACTGGGCTTGGAGCCAAGATGGACGCAGTCACACCGGTTACGTGTTCCTGCTCGGTGGGACCGCTGTGTCCTGGCGCAGCGGGAAGCAGGGCTGCATTGCACGTAGCTCATCGGAGGCATAGTACGTTGCTCTAGGTGCATGGGCTGCAGAGGCGGTATGGCTGCAGCGCCTGTTCCATGAGCTTGGCCAGTCAGTACCCGCCATTGTGCTTCGCTGCGACAACCAGAGTGCTCTTGCCATTGCGGAGAACTCTGGTGTCTTTCATGCTCGCACGAAGCACATTGCGGTTGAGCACCACTTCGTGCGTGATCTGGTGGAGCGACACCTGATCTCCGTCATGTGAGTTGGCATTGACATGCAGCGTGCTGACTTCTTGACGAAGGCACTAGCACGCGGAAAGTTCCTGGTGGTCATTCGTTCTGTTGGACTTCGCCCCTTGCCTGAGAGTGGTTGAGTGTGGGGCTGTGTCCGTGTCCGTGTCACATTTGTCGTTGCACTTGTTTTTTGTATTCGTCTCAGTGCTGCACGTGTATGGACATGCGTACCATCGGGTCATGGGGGAGTGTTGTGACTGTGTGCATCGAGGCCAAAGGCCACTACATACCATACACCACTGTTGTGATTTGTGATGTTCCTATCGACCTGTACAATTTACTGTGACCACTCGATCGTGTCCATACTCGTGCAGATCCCTGATGCGGACCCTGGAGGCACCGGTGCGTCATCTGGTGGCGGACTACCATCCTGGAGTTGACTGACAACCGTTCGAGAGCTCTTGATGCTACCCGGAACCTCCTGCAGTTTTTCTGCAGCACACAGGAGTTTATCGGTGGACTGGCCGTGGGCCCGATTTGCATGTTTTTGTATTGTGTGTCCACCGTTTGATGCCGGATGCATGCATGTGACCAGTCGTAGCGTCCGGCTTTCGATTCTGCACGTCTAGGTTCAGGCGGCGTAGCGTTCTAATATGTCTGCACTGAGTTACGGCCAAAACAGCGGTTTTGGGCCGGCTTTAGGACAGATCTTCCACTGCCGCGTGCGACACCCGCCGTGCGCTACAGCAGGTACTTATGCCATGGACCTGTCATTTGTCATTTCTCTCTACAGATGCTAGTGAAGCATTCTGACACTTTGCCTCGTGTCTCCTAACCAAACCCTTGCCGGTGTGTGCACGACTTGAGACTGTAGTCACCGTCTGGCCAGGCACTGACCAGATGGTGCCTAGTCAATGTCTTTGTCACTAGAAAGCTTCCACGCATCTTTCCAACCACTATCGTGTGTACTGAGGAAGTAGCCAGCATTCCTCTGC
Organism: Penium margaritaceum; assembly: GCA_023375785.1. Lineage (NCBI taxonomy): Eukaryota > Viridiplantae > Streptophyta > Zygnematophyceae > Desmidiales > Peniaceae > Penium > Penium margaritaceum. Next base: position 112,400 of record SZWC01002133.1, on the reverse strand, counting down.
ATTGTCGCTGGAGTTCAGGTGACTGTACAAGATTCTCAAGCCTAATCCAAGTTCCATGCACTTCCTTGCTTGTTAATTTGAAGGCAAGCAGAAAGGAGTCGCTATGTCAACGGCCGTAACTCTGTGCAGACATATCAGAACACTATGCCATGTGAGCCTGATAGATTCTCGCCACTACTCTGTCCCTCCAACTCAATTTGTGTGAACATGCCAAAGACTCCTGCACATCAGCAAACACGCTGCGGAGCTTGAGGCATTCAATGTTGCATCGTAGGTTCTCACTCTTGGCAGACCCTGACGCTTGAACGCAAGATATTGCATAACCCAGTATGAGTCACGAGAGAACCATGACGTTGTGCTCAACACAAAGACGTAAGCCTACTGAAGTTCCCAGGTCTTGCCTGTTCGAAACTGCTCGACACAATATGAATTCATTACGAGTCCATGCCAGCCTCCATGAAGCCAGCAGCAGCACCTTGAAGCAAGCCACTGTTTTTTCTCATCGGTCGCCGTGACACCAGCCACCCAGACCACAAGAACTGCCAAAGCACCATGCGGGAATCGCACGCCCTCCACCAGACCACCTGTGCGCCACCGCCAAAGATCACCAGCGCACACTCCCGCATGCAAGCCGCTGCTGGTTCTGCTCGCCCGTGCGCGCCATGTGCCACACATATCAGTCAAGCACCCCGCAGTTTGCCTTCCACCAGTCAGACAACAGCTCATCCGGGGTTGGAAGGCCAGGAGGGCAGGAGGGCAGGAGGGCAGGAGGGCAGGGGGAGGAGCAGAGGTGGAGAGTGTGCAGGAAGATTGCGAGGACGAAGTCACGACGCTCCAATTCTCTCCCAGGCTTGAAGAGGTGGGGGTCCGGAGGATCACACACACAATCCAAAGAGGAGTGACAAGGGAGACGAGGCCTCGCATGACACAGCCGCTGCTTATTGAGAACCCTATTGCTTTTCCTCTGCATGATCGCTCTGCTCCACTGCAGGTACCTGCTCCACAACCTCCACAACCTCCACCACCCCCTGCTCCTGCCCCTCTCCTACCACCTTGGACTCCCCCTCACTCATCCGCTCCTCCCCACCAGCCTCAGCTGCAGCCTGCTGCTGCTTCCCTTCCCCCGCTGCCGATGCCACCCCCCCTTCCTCCTCCTGTGCCAACAAATTCTTTTCCGCCTCCAGAATCACACCATAGTACTCCTCGTTTCTCTCCATGCACAGCTTCAGCTTGTGCGTAGCATCCACACACTTCTCCACCACGCTCTCCTTCCCTCGCTCCGCGCCCTCCACACAATCCTCCCAGTGCACGAATTCACTCCCGCATGGGCCAGACTTCATGAACTTGCAGAAAGGGCACTCGTCCGACTCCCCCTCCACGTGCTCCTCCTCTGCAGCAGTAGCAGCAGCGACATCTTCTGCTGTGCCTCTGCTGGTCCCAGCAGCTTCCGGGGCTTCATCAGAGCTGTCACTGCTGCTCCCCCTGCTGCTCTCCGCATCCGACGCCTCTCCCTGCCCCGATGTCATTGCATCCTCCCCACCTGACGCTCCCGTCCCTGCTGACCCAGATCCACCCACCACCTCGCACTCCACCACGCTCGCAGCATTCACTACCACCGCCGTCACTGCTGCAGCCGCCGCCTCCGTCGCCGCCACCACGGCCGGCGCAATCGCAGCGTACGCCTCTGCCGCCTCCTCCCCAACCTTCTTTGCCACACTCACAACCTCTTCCTCCGCCACCCGCAGAAACCCCTTCGCCTCCTCAACCCCTTGCTCCACAGCGCCAGCGGCCAATGCTGCCTTTGGCGATACCTCCTCCTCCACCTTCTTCACCTCACTCTCGAGCTCCCCCTCCACAGCCTTGACAGCACCTGCCGCTTTCCCTGCCGCCTCCTCAACCCCTTGCTCCACAGTGCTTGCCACGGTCACTGCCTCCGCCACCACTTCCGCCACCGCTACCACCGCCGCTGGCACCTGCTCAACCTCCACCACCTCCTCCACCACCACCTCCACCGGCTGCTGCTGACCTTGCTCTGAATCCTGCAGCGCTTCCGGCTCCTTCGTAGCAGGGTGCATTGGCTCCTGGTGGTGGTGGCCAGAATAATCTACAGCATGACGAACAGCGGAAGACGTCATCATCCAGAATTTCACTTAGGAAGAGTATGGGAGTTTGTGAACAATTCCACCATTTACCATCTTAGCCATTCCTGCGGTGCTCAGCCTCGCACAACTGCTACTATGCTACTGCTACTGCGGCTGCAGCCACGCACCACGATCACACACCCATCCACTGCTGCCAACCCTCCAAGGCTGTGCAAGCTCGTCCATCTCACCACAAAGTTGGACATAGCCCGGCTGCAAAAGCAGCAACCACCACAACCACCGCCACTACCACCATCACCACCACCAACACCAGCACCACCATCGGCAGCAGCAGGACCGCCACCATCATCATCATCAGCAGCAGCAGCAGCAGCAGCAGCAGCAGCACCACCACCACCACCACCACCACCACCACCACCAGCGCCAGCACCAGCACCACCAGCACCACCAGCACCACCAGCACCACTACCACCACCACCACCACCGCCACCAGCAGCAGCAGCAGCAGC
>SZWC01002133.1:88541-109480 GCA_023375785.1 Penium margaritaceum | reverse complement strand
GCACCTGCACCAGCACCAGCACCAGCACCAGCACCAGCACCACCAGCACCACCAGCACCACCAGCACCACCAGCACCACCAGCACCACCACCACCACCACCACCAGCACCACCAGCACCACCACCACCACCACCACCACCACCACCAGCAGAAACAGGGGCAGCAGCAGCTGCGGCGGCGGCAGCAGCAGCATCAGCAGCACAGCAGCCGCAATGGCAGCACCAGGAAAAATGCGGCACCCGCGCCAGCCTGTGCCACTAGCGCGTGCGCCACAACTGGTATTGTTGAAATGCAGAGAGAAAGAGACGGATCCACCTTGCAGCCTCAGCATTTTTTGCTTCCATCTCGCCATACCTGTGGACGCTGCCAAGACAACCAAGCCTTACTCACTTCCCTCCACCAGCGCTTGCCCTACTGCATTGCACATAGGCTCTGAGGCACGGTAGAGAGGTCGTCCTGAACAGACGGAGCAGCTGATCCAACGGCAACACAACCGCCACTGTCAGTGTCACGGCTGCTGCCGTGGTGCTAGTGCCGGGAAGTGCGGTTTCCGTCCAACATCATTGCGATCCTCTGGGGGGCGGAAATGTTCCTGGACTCCCATTCTTTCACTATGTCATTCTCTGGGTCGCAAAGTCACTTCAGCCGCGCGATCCAGCGCGTGCGTTGAAATGGACCCTTGAGACAGCTATTCAAACGTTCGCGAGGCTCGAGTCGAACGGATCGCACAGATCGCAGGGATCGCAAACGAAACACACAACCAACCAACCAGAAAATCAGGAAATGAATCGGACCTACGGCTGGTCGGACTCAACACGCACCTCGTCTTCTTTCCACCCACTCAATCAATCAGATGCTGGCCACATCGAGGGGGATATGGCGGCGACGCCAAGGGTGGCATCACCGAGCGATTTTGCTCACCTCGACCGGTCCATCAAAGCCACTGAGCCGAGCGCGCAGGCCAAGCACCCGCTCGTTCCCGCTCACCGCTCGCGCTCACACTCACACTCACACTCCCACGTCCATGCACGCGCACCCATACGCCGGAAGCAGCATCAGCCAACAGACAGCCGCCAGCTTGGTCGAAGCTGCGTTTAGCAGACAACGTTCACCGTCTTGTATACTCAACTTACGGACAAACAGAGTGAGACAGACAGAAAAGAACAGCTGGCTAGCTGCCAGACTGAACATGGAGGGTTTCGTCCAAGGTTGTGGCGTTAACCGCGACACAAAGCCACCTTTCAAGTTCTGCGAGTTCATCTCGGAACAGTTTTATCTCCTCTTCATAGATCTCCCGGGTTCGTGGCACTCCATCCCACAACTTTCGCAAGACGCGACGTCTCCCACTGACCAGAGAGGAGGGTTTCGCCGACGACGGCGGCGGCGGCGAGGCCCACCACGCCCGCCACGAAGCCCCGCCCCCGCGAGCTGTTGAGAGTGTCAGACAGCGTCTCGAAGAAACCTGGGATGTGCGGCTCTGCGCGGGCAGTGCCCGCTACCTTGGTGGCTGGAGAGGAGGCGGCGGGAACGGAGGGGGTGCTGCTACTGGTGGTGGTGGACATGCGCTTGAGGCCTCCAGATGAAGCGCAGGGTGAGGGGGACGAGAAGAGCAGTGCTGCTGGCAGAGTGGAGGCTTCAGCGGAACCCTGCAGGCTCGATTGCAGCAACTGCTGCTGCTGCTGCTGCTGTGTCCGGGGCTGCCATCCGCCCAGAGGACAGCGGGAATTGAGTTGCTGCGCCCGCCGCGAAGCAGACCGGCGGGCCGACTGGAAGACCACATGGCGCCACATCGTGGTGGCCGCAGGTACGCCGAGAAAAGGTCAAGGCAGATCGTAAAAACGGAGGACGTGTGGAGGCGAGGAAAAGAGGAGGGCGGAGCTCGTACTTCTGGGAATGGTGTTGAAGAAGTCGGTGAAATAGGGGCGGCGCAGAGGCAAGATCGTCCGATCTTGCTGGTGGCTCAGACGCCGTTGTTGCGGACAGGCTCCGCCTTCCCTACGTCGAGTACTGATATGACACAGCAGTTAGCTTGGGAGAAGAGTAAGGAGACGCGTTGGGAGATGAGTAACCGAGCTGAAACGATATGTGGGTCACCAACGCGCCCTTCTGGCCGGCTAGCAGTTCCCAGCCGCGTCACTTCGGCAAGACCTGTGTGGTGCACAAGTGAAGCTGTAAAACAGTCCCAATCTGACATTTCCATTTCTCGCATATTCTGTGGGTGCCTAGTGATCGAGGTGGTTGCAGGACTCAAAATGGCGCCATCCGGTGTCCAACATTTGGCAGGTCATCTAGTCAAACGGAAATATTCCCTCCTTGACCATTGGAAAAAACTCAAATGATCCAAATTGTGGCCTGCCCTTCAAATGAGGAACAATATGTGGTTATCATGTGCATGTTCAATTCCATCCAGCCAAACAAAAGAAAACCCAGAAAAATCATTCCTGATGTAATTGAAAATGCTATTATTCCATGAAGTTACATCACATGCCATAAGGTAAAAATTTTGATATATTAAACATGAAAAGTAGTTATTTGAAGTTTCCCTTATAAAACAAAACTGATACAATCCTTGAAATTAAAGTTTCCTCATATCTATATCCATGGAAAACACCAAAATAATTAATCCTCTATGACAGACAACAAAATAAATACAAAATAATCCTAAGCAAAATATGGGAACTTCAATGCATATATAGGTGTTTCATTTGTAGATTAGACATATTCATCATCATCTACAAGCTTTTCAACACTTGAAAGAAAACCTCAAGTGATAATGAATATAATTTCACCTTTTCCACATAAGGCAAATACCCTACTACCTGATGCTCTAGGATAACTTATGCATTCAAATCCTATTTTTTTAAAACAGACAGTTTCCTAAATTCACAACAGACTACATAACTTCATTTTTTTGTCTTCAATTTGTTTCTTGGCTATGATTAAGTCATTCTTAACCACTATCTTGCCAATTTTTGGTATTAACATCCGTAAAACGAGTGATCATGTGGCCATCAGGGACAAGTGATGACATATTAGAATTCATTTTGTCCTTAAGTGCCAAAACTTCCAACATAAATATGTTAAAGGTATTGAATTTTCATACAAAAATCTAGCGTTAGCCAATTCAAATAATTTGAGGTCCATAGCGATTTTGTAGCAACAAAATCAAAAGGCAGTAAGGTAATCAAAACCATGTCTATTGGATGGGGAAAACTTCCCTCATTCAGTGTGTCATCCATGTACTGGTTTGTGTTCCCTTAGGTAAATTATATTTTTCCTAAGCACCAACTCTCAAATCCTTCATTTTGTTCAAAATCAATCGTGTCAACCTTTAACCCCACAGTAGTTGCCCCACTCAAAGATGAGACATTCTTAAATCATTTCCTTTCATAATTAGGAAGAAATCACCTTCATAAAGGTAATGTTGGATCCATACTATGCACAAGTATTTTTTCCATGGTCTATGAACAATTTATTTGACTTAATCATAACTATAACCAATGCACTGAAACCAATATTCGGTTTTCAAATAAAAACCCATTTTGGTTCAAACCAACCAACACGCCCATCACCTAAATCAACAATTATGAAACTTAATAATACAAAATTCATAACAAATGAAAACATATCTCACGTAAAACATACTCCCTTTCTTTTTTCACGAAGAAAATGAATAAAAACAATTTTCTAATCGGCAATAGTCCTACTGAAGGGAAAAATCACTCAAAAGTGAAAAACATTAGCATGGACTTAATTCTTTCCGTTCTTGTAACATGTTTAAAATCCCTTCATTAAACAAATTGCATGCGTGTAAGAAAGTACTTCAATCACCAGATACATTATTAACCCATGCAATTTAAAAAATAAAAGCATGATTTTTGTTCCTCTAAAATGTTCTCCTTTTTCTTCTTTTTTAATTCACCTTACTAAAATTCAACGAGATGATTATGTTACACACTTGAATAATGATCCAAATACATATCAAACTCTATTAAAAAACATAAATGAACACCACATATTCAAATAACACGTACCATTTTCATCAACATGATGAACGTGAAACAAAAGACACTCACATTACATCGTCAATCTTCAAGATTTTATTGGTGAAATTACAAAATACCTAAAACATTCTAAAAACATATGATGTATCTATAATTGATTACACATAACCATAAATAACCCTGTATAAAGATTAAAACACCACATTCACCACTTTTGTTAAACATACAAATGTTTTGCTTTCCACAACATAATGACAAGCCATGTATTGATCCGCATGTGCATGTTTTATGTTATGAACCCTCAACAAACACAATCCCCTCCATTGATCACCATCTTTCTACGTGGTGGATGGATTATAAGGTCTTCAAAATGATTAATGTAAGCACAAAAAAACTCATACAAAACCTCCTCGTCATAATTACCATAGATCCTAGTAACTTTTCACGATACATTAAAGACCCTCTGACTCCAAATGGATTCAATTCAAATATGTAACATGAACTTAATGGAAAGACGAACGTTTTCAATTTGGGAAGAAATTTGAAAGGAAATGTTTGGAAGCAAAAACAGAGAGTGTATTAGTACTTTTGTTGTTAAGGGAAAAAGCTTTTTAAGAGCAAGATTCACATTAATTCCATAACTCTTTATTCAATATTTGAACAAGCAACCACCTCGTATGTTTGCCTCTTTAAGTCTCAACCTTGCACACTACAAGCCACTACCTTACAAAGCGATTCTTACAAAGTTTTATCATTTGTTCCTCTCACACCAACGGCAATTTAGACCTTATATTAAAAATAAAAGATAAAGCTTTATTCGAGGTCAATTGAGACAATCAGCAAATGACTAAAGACGACCACTGAATGTAATGCATTTTCTTAACTTGTTCGGGTTCTTCTTCATTCACAACTCACACGCATTCTTATAAAAATGTTTTATGTAACATAAGTAATGCCTTACATCTAAAGCTTATTCTTACGGTTCATGAATAAAAATTCGACAAAAGGTTCATCTTTCCTCCTACTCCAATGAGGTATTATGATATTTGGATTAAGTAAAAGTTCATATTAATGTTGAGATGATTCTTTTCAAGCGTGCTTTACTAAAAACAAACCTTCATTTAGCCTCGTGTTTGATTTTAAATAAGAGCCAATGAAGAAAAAATAATGATTGAAGAGCCAAAAAAACCCTCAATATGGAATGAGACCCACGTCGCCCTCCTAGATTCAATTTGTCTTTGACGAATTGAAAATGAAGAATGGAAACATATCTTAACAATTTCACTTTATTTGGAGGTTTAGTTTTAACTTCTTCAATAGTTGAATCATGGAATTCCTCTTTTCATACAGTCATGAATTTCTATGTCAAACCTTCATCTAATTATGTGGGAAAGTTTGAATTCCAAAAAGGGGCTTCGTTAGGAATCAGCTAACATACATTTTCTATAGATTTTGACATTATTTCATTCACCTTTCAATATTATCATTAAGTAACAAATAAGACTAGAGATTTGCATTCACAAATCACGTCCTTTCTATTTGAAACTAGATTTTAATATGAATATGTTACAATAGACTCAGAAGATATACATGAACATAGCATATGATTCTAGTTAAATCAACAAAACAAGACATGAATATGGGTCTTCCTTACTTGAAAAAAAAACATATGTGGTGTTGTAAAAATAGTTAAGAAACATAATCAAATGAACAATGAAAAAATCCATCACATGATTTACATTTTTCTACTAGAATTGTAACTTTTCTTTGAGAACTAACTTAATACTCATTAGATGTAATGTATGCCATTATAATGAAACCTTTTCATGGTCATTGGTTTGACTTGTCATTTTTCATCATTTCATATAAGTCAATGATGCAAGACTAAGATAATGCTACTATGACAAAGATTAATGATTCCTCTTTGCAATCCTTCCACATGACATGTCTCTTCTATGATGCTTAAAGCATGATGTGTAGTTGTTTTAGTGAATTCCATTACGTGACATTTGTTTCTCTAACACTAAAGACAACAAAATGCCATGTCCACACTATGATTAGGATGGTTCTAACAAATCACAATTTTGTTATGAAGTTCTTTGTCTCTGTATCTTAAAACTAGCTAGTACAATTTGAAATTGCCTTTAGACACGAATTCTTTTATTTTAAGGTTGACAAGATCATTTTGATTACAATATCCCTCACTCATTCCTTTGAAGCATAATTATCCACCTATATGAGGTGAAACAACTTTCTTTACTCTAAGTTATTGAAACCTTAACAAATGAAACATTCTAAAATAGTAAAAACATTATCATATTTGTACTTGTATAGATTCCACTCAAATATGGTTGTGATGTTATGGTCTTACAATTGTGTTTTCTCTTTGATGATTCGAAATAAAGAATAAATGCAAGGAAAGGGGATATGGTGCAAGTTTTACATTGTTTTTCTACTCGTTATTTCAAAACATTATTAGTTGATCTAATGGTTTTCTTATTATTATTTTATATTAGGACGATTTCCTTATTTTCTTGTCTAGAAACTTTGTAGATGACGTAAGATTATTCCTCAATTTGATGAAGTGTTTTTCCAGGTAAAATGAATAGGATGTAAGGAAACAAATCATAATGATCACTTTAATGACCTTGTTATTGTTTTTTTAACGAAGATAAGACATTATGAAGACGCTATGTTTGAACACCCAAAGATTACAATGGTTTGATTTCGAGGATGATGAAATGTTTTCTTTACTTCATGAACAACCATAATCTTTTAATGTTACGTACTGAGAAGAAGCGTAGGGGGTGATTTAAAGAACACCCCAAAAAAAAGTTTTCTAATAAGACATGCTTTGTTGATGGTGGTGAAGCTATATGCGCATTAGATTGTGCACAAGGTGTAAATTTGAGGGAAATAATTTGCACAAATGTAGTTGTAGAGTCACCTATTTAGAAAAGGCAATTTTCATTTATTCTTTTTGCAAGCACATGTGTTGAAATGTGACATTATTTTCCTCTCACTATAATGGCAAATTACCATAAGGATTTGTCTGGAAGGATTTGTTGGTAAGGCTTCCATTTAGGTGGGACATGGATCCAAGCATAGTTTTGGGGTTGTATGTTCCTTAACTGTTATAGTGGTATAGCTTTTTATGGTGTTTTAGACGTCGGATGCATGTCTCTTGTTAGTTGTCAAATTTTGTTGCATAAGGGATATGGTTTAATGGGTGGGGAGTTCTACTGGTGAAAACATTTACGAATGGGTTCAAGGAATGTTCAAGGAACGTGAAAATATTTTTCAAATGGTTCTAGGTAAATATAGTTTAGTTTGTTGTTTGATTGTATACAATGATTGTTGCACATTATTGAGATGTGTTCCCACAATCATCAAAGTACTCTTGTCTGGTGTGAGTGTGCTGCAAGTATTGTTCAGGTTGTAAGATGGCATAAGCAGCAACTTGATTGCCAGCTCAGCTGATGTTTGTGTTGGCTGATTTCATTCCTCCTTCACATGCATCAGAATCAGTCAAGCTGCACTAATGTCGGAAGATATAGGGGCTACCACCATGGAGGCACAGCTTTGCTTGGGGAAGAGAACGTTGGTCCAATACTGCTTTTGTCCGTTGCCATGAGTTGTGGGGTTGGCGGCTGTTCGTTCGCTTCATGGCCAGGGCAGGAAATGCTCTATGCCGCATCTGTGCCTTCTTCCTCGACGTCGTCGCGGCGATTTGGGAGGCTCGTCGACAAAAAAAAAAAAAACAGAAATCCACTGCAAAGTTTGGACCAATAGGCAAATTTTCTGACTAGATTGCAAATGCTCTCCAGCAAACCGGGGTCCTCTAACGCTTAAGAACAATTTTCTTCTTTGGCCAAAACGAGCTACATATCTCCCATTCATTTGGGATGCGTAATGCCACGACGGCAGAGTCAGGCCCGACCATCTCCGTCGAATCCAGCTGTCGAGCGGTCGGGATTCGTTTCAGTTACCTGTTCATTCGGCGCCGGTGTCGCCCTGCGGCGGCCTCTGAGGCAACTCGACATCGTAGAGAAGTACTGAATGTCGAATACATTTTTTCGATAATGTGTGAATTGAGTCCGAGGGAGAACACGTGTACCTAAGCAAGGAAACAAGGATGGAAGTCAGCCCGAACACTCTTGGCTCTGGAAACCATCAAAGCATTTTCAACACAAAACACTGAACATGATTAGAATTATAAATAAAACTAAAATATTAATTAATTAAAATTATTCAAAATCAAATATCCTAAAGCACTCTCAACGTTTGTAGAATTGCAAGCGATTGTACATCATATCCTATATTTTATTTTGATTATGCGTTGCATTTCAAACATACCTAAATAAAATTTCATAAAATTCAAAAGATACATTTTTTTATGAGTGTGCTCTAGAAATGGTGGGAACATGAGGGACCTCGAAGAGAACATGGGTGGATTCCAAGCTACTCTTGTCGTACCTTGAATCCCCCCATATTCTTCACGAGGTCCTCTGATTCCATTGATGATCTTGAGGCGTCAAACGCACCACACTCACAATTTCACGAGACCTTGGCTATCTTTCAATGCTTACCACTCCTCTATCCTCGATGAAACTGACAACATGCTAGTTGAAGAAATGGGGAAACCACCCCTTGCTGAGGAAATCTTACACCTCCCCCTGCGAAAAAAATTCATAAACGAACGTGTTCTCCTACACCCACCCCGCATTCCATTCTTAGAGCTTTGTGTACTGAGAAAGCGAACAAGATGAGATGTTGAAGCTACAGCTTTTGCCACAAAAATGAATTGGTGTACAGCTTAGGAAAACACTCTTGCACACACTGAACCTACTCTAAGCTCCTCAAGTCTCACAAAATACTTTTTCCCATGTTGTGTTAAACACACCAATGGTCAATTATCACTCACAAAGTTTCAATTTGGTAGACTCTCGCACATCCAATTCTATGTGTGTCTTGTGTGTCATACCAAACAATTGTCAAAGCCGTCGGATTGGGGATGAGGCCTTCGAAACCATTGTGACTAGGTGAAGTCATTGAATGAGTTTTGCCCACTGAGCTCACCATAAAGGTTATTACCCACACAATGTGCTCATGTGTCCCTCCATATGCGACACACACTACCTCATAATCTCCTTGTTGTGTACGTTTGGGCATGCATGATGCCCAAAGACTATCATGAGCACCCAACGTATGGTCTTCATGATATCCATCCAGAAACCTTCTCTCGGGGCGCTACATGGCCAGTTAAGTACTCCACAGCCTAGTCCATTGGTAGAGTGAGGATACATAAAGAGTAAGTGGAGTGCATGGTCCTCCCTATGTAGATAAAGAAAGGAATAACTGAGTTAATGAAGGAAGAGATGGAACAGGCCGTGATGTTAATCGATGTTCCTACAATTCATGTTATCATAATACTCTAGCGAGGTCACCTGCGACTGTGTGGCAGTGCCATACCGACCGGTCGAAGGAGCCACGTGGCTTGAGCGAGGTCACTTCCGACTGTGGGTGGTGAGATGGGATGGCTCCAGGATGGGAGATCCTCAAGCACCACGGTTTTGGCTTAGTCGGCCAAGGATTCCATCGAATCTGTCACGTTGGTATCACAACTCCAGGGTTCGAGTCCCACGTTGTGATTACCGGATATGCTAAGGTGGCTCTCACTCCTAGCGGGGCAGAGTGTAGCCTGGCAGTGCCACGCTGACCGGTCGAAGGAGCCACGTGGCTCAAGCGGGGTCACCTGGGATTGTGGGCGGTAAGGCAGGATGGCTTGAGGGTCAGAGACCCTCAAGCACCGCGGTCTTGGCCTAGTCGGCCAAGGATTCGGTCGAATCCCTTACAACACATAAGCAACTATCAACACCTCATTTGATAAAACAATCCCTTTTACGCAAATGTCAACCTTGGCGTCCTCCATCACTTCCATGTTTCATTCACTCCACTACAAACTGGGATAGGGATGGTTTGAGTGTAAGTCGAACTAGTGGACATTAGCTCGACTTACACTCACACTATCCCAATCCCAGCATCAGTTAGGGGACAGCGGTGGCTAATTTTTTTGTGAAATACATGATAAAATTGTGCACTGGAGAAGCGTGGTGATGAGCTTGTGAGACACCATAGTCGAGCAGCAGGTTCTATCCAATAGCATTATGTAATAGCTGCAAAATCTTCAGTCGCACCAGATTTACTCTTTTAACCATGATTTTGTAAAAAATGAAGCTTCAGGGCCTTTAGAAGGGAGCTCCTCCATAATATGCGGTTCTCCAAAACACACACACTAGCATTGGAGAACTTCAGCAGATATGCAAGCATGTGCAGGAATGATCTGCCCATTGTAGTGAGTCAGTCGAGAGAACAACATGTAATGTTTGTTCCATCAAGTTAAGGTGACTTTCAATACACAAGACCTCTGTCTTTATCCTGTTTAATCCATGGCATTCAATAATGATCAGATATTGCAGTTATTACAATCATGCAATATAAAAATCTTGGTTTTACCTCAAAATTCACAATGAGATTGACATTGTTTTTTAACACTTCAATAGAAGATTGACATTTGGAGCCCCTTACAAAACGAGAGAAAGATTCTTGTTTCTTGTCAGTTCGAGCATGTTAGGGATTAAATCAGAACTAGCAAAGCATCCTATAACATTTCATAGGAGTGAGAGCTTTATCTATAACGTGTCTAACCATCTTATCAACTGATGTTGAAAACAAATACGCTACATGAATCATGGCATTTTCCCTCACTTGCACCAGGAACATGTTGACCAGACTCGTTTGCCACGTTAACTACTCACGAAGGTTCATCTTGTCCCAATGGAGACCTCAATGAAGCTGTTGAAACATTTACCTCACCATCTACTCACGTAGATTCATTACGGCAATGAGCCCACATGGTCCCGATGTTTTTTGTAATAATGGGTTCATAATCAATGCCTGTTTTGTTATGTCCATGGATGTATGTGTAACAAATTTTGGGGGAAACCAACAAACTAAAATGTGTTTTGGACAATTATCCTATCACTTGAATGTAGTTCCAAGACAAGAATGAGGCTTTGAGAAAAATTTGAACATTCATGTGATCTCAATCTTCATTTTTTTTAATTTGAATCTCTCTCTACATTTTAAAAGGGTTGTGATACGGTGGACCTTCTTGCCCAAATACAAACACGTCTCTTCTCATATAGAGTATCTCACTCTTGCAAAATCCTTTTGATTGACATGTTGTTATGATGGTGAAGTATTTAGTCTTATGCATGAGAAGTTAGCTAGTCCGGAGGTCATAATGCATTGATGACATACGACAAGTGACATAATACAAACACTCTCCTGTGACCCATACACGACATGCACACGCATGCACGAGAAGACAAAGAATGGAGAGAGTGAATTGAGGGCAAGAAAGCGTGTATGTACGCAGTACACAATGGAGATAAATATAGAAGTTGACCTGAAAAAACAAAGACCAACTTCATGCACGACCGTTTTCGAATTGCTACGACTGAAATCATCATGTTGCTGTCAAGTATCTGCTCAAAAGATGTTAAATTTACTGGAAGCAAGGAGCTTGTTTACAAATAAATGTCTAACATTGACATGATCGGATTGTTTAGGGATGGTACATGCCATTGTGCTTGGCAAGTGACGTTGTGCTTGGCAATGCCACCAACGTGAACGAGTACCTGATTTAACCTGTCTCCTAATGTTATCCTAAATGCCTTCCTCCTCCTCTTGCCCCTTTCTCTTCCATATTAGAAGAGGTGGGGAGGTTCAACTAGGTTCAGCCTCTGACTGGGATGTATCCTTGTCCCGTCTTTCCACTGGGTCTTCCTCTACGGTGTATAATGAGCCTGAAACTCCTTAGTAATTGATGGTTTCAGATCCCTCGATGTCTACTTTACTCCCTCCACAGAAACCCATTCAATCAAGCTTGACTCCATCTGTCCGTACCCCAGTGGGTCTTACTCCATCAGTATCTGTGCAATTCTCCTTGTCACTGTCCTCATCCATTTCAAGTGCAATGCCTCTTGGATTAATTCTAGTGCCCTCAATGAAAAATGAAACTTCATCCTTTCATACTCATTTGCATCAGCCCCCCTATACCCACAGCCAACATCACACAGATCCCTTGCGTCCAAATATGTCCCAACCTCAAGAGTCTGGTCCTACTCGGGGTGATCCCATATCTTCTCCTTTTTTGTCTTCAGGTCCTGGTGCTCCCTTAGGGTCCAACGGGTCCTGTGTTTTCAAGGCCCACGGATGTGCCCCAATGGTCTATCACATCAACGCTCTAAGATACTTTCTTGTATCCCAAAAAACAGTCAACCCTGATTGAATCACCATCGGGTGAAGTCAAAATAGCCCTTATTGTCAGTGTTTCACTCATCCTAGTACCTGAATTCAACAGTATGCACAAGGAACAGAAAAATTCAGTTTCCGTCCTTTGAGAGAGGACCATGAATGAATAACAGAAGGCACTTAACACATGTGACATTGGCAAGATTTTTCAAGCACCTCTTGGCCGGAAACTTGTCTCAGCTTGTTGGGTCTAGTACCACAAGCTCAAGCTACATGGAAACATGGAATGTTTCAAGGCTCCGTTCATGATCAAGGGTGCCTCTTGAATCTTAGGCGTTGATTTTGATGAAACCTTTTCCATGACAGGTTGAGACACTACAACCCAAGCTATTCTTAGCTTTGTGATGCAAAATGATTTGGAGATAAACCAGATGGGTGTGATCACAACTTCTTTATGGCAAGGCAGATGAAGAAACTACAAGAGATGGCCTCTTGGTGACGGCAATGCATTGGACTATGTTTTGCACCCCTGCAATGCATTCTAAAGCTTGAAATCAGTCACATGGCTTCTTTTGTATTGAGATCACCTTCTTATGTATTGAGATCACCTTCGACTTGGAAATGAATGGCTCCCACCATAACATCGCTCATCATACGGTCTTTGTCAACTCTCCCTCTATCCCTTCCATGGGAAGTTTTTTCAATGTCTATGGCCTTCTCATTAACTCCCCTAGTCCTTAGGTAGTCTGAGATGTCAAGATGCTCTTGTAAGGTTTCTACAAGATGAATTTCCTTGGGCCGGAAAAAGTCTTACTAGGCATGGAGATTTGAAACAACAGACTGGTTCAAGTCATGCACAATCATGAGGCTGCATGTGTGCGTAACCTATTAAATTGTTTTTCTCCCAATGACACATTGTACTATGTCGTGTTTCATTGGTCCACTCCCATAACCCTTGATGGCTAGAGGCTCCTCAAGCAATGGGACACCGAGAAGGTAGGAAGGATAGTTCACATCATATACTAACATTCCATGATTGGCTCTTACATGTGCCTTACCACTATGATTCATGCCGAAGCTGCTTGAACAGTGAATGTTGTGGCCTAGTCCTCTCAACTTCCACACAGTCAACATCTAAAGGATGCTCTTTAGGTTATTTTGTACACTCTGACCAGCATACGCGTCAGTATCTAACATCATGAAGTACCTTCTACCATGGTTGTTGACTACATAAAAAGCGTCTGGACACATGACTATGATGCATATAGTTGCACGAGGTACACTTTTTGAAAACCAGGCAGTGTCAACAAACACTCACTACGGCATGAAGCTTTCTCAAATGTACAATTTGAATATGGATTTTGAATATGCAGGAAAAACCGCACGAGGTAGGACCAAGAACATGGTGGATTCATAAACATTTGAGGAAGTTACGCCTGGCCAAAGGTTGGATGGGCCGATGGAAAATCATGTGATGCGAATTCGTTCCCGAGGACCAAGGCTCGGCCCTTGGAAGACCCAACGACGCTAAAGCACAGCTTGGGGCATGGTTAGCCAAAGAATAAAGGATGATTGAGGCTGAACGGTTCTTCAGAATAACGCCCCAATGTGGTCTTACCAGCAAGGGCGTTTGGGCGGCCATCATCGTAGCTCGTAGTGGTGCCAGCAACATATTGTTGTGGTTCACAGATGCGGCCATATCTTGGCTGTTCCTCCATGGAACGATGTGATTCTTGAGGTATGAAAACCTAAGGATCTACGATGAATTCAGGGATCAACCACTTAGACAAATATGGGCAGCAAAGGGTGCAGAATGATCGCTCAAAAAGACAGACAGGTCAACTAGATTGTGACAATACCCACCTTGCTCAAAGGTGGCAAAGATCTCCAGGTTCTAGGAACACAAGGACTTCTTTATCCTAGAAATGGTGCCAGATGTGATCAGATTCATTTCAGAGACAGGCAGCCATGTCAAGCAGATCTCCTTGTTGGGCGGACCATGCAAGAATGCATTGTTAACGTCCATCTGATGTAATTCCCAATCATGCAAGGCCACCTAACTCTGAAGATCCTTAGCAGTGGAGTTTTTTCATACAAGGGAGAAAATAGCATTAAATTCGATGCAAATAATTTAAGAGAATCCCTTGTCCATGAGCCAAACCATATCCTGCTCAACAGAGCCGCCTAGCTTCCTTTACACCAGTTTTCCCAATGTACGGCCATGGCCTTGCAACCAAGTGTCTAGTACACCTTCTCCTGAACATCATGCTATGTGATGGCATCTAGATCCTTGCACATGGCGGGCCCCCAAAGAGCTACATCTGGAACAAAGTTGGCCTGCTATACTGTGTATGCATCAAGCCGAGTCATAGTGAAACCACCCACAACAAATGTAGTAGTCGGGTAGGCATTCTATTCTGCCACATGTGACAAAGCAGAAGCAACCAGATGATAAAAAGACCCGCCATCATGGAGTATCCTGGGGCTATTTTGGGCTGGACTACAGCGGTTGCAAGTCCAAAAACATCTAGGCCAATGGCTAGAGCAAACTGGTTAGTAGTGGGAGGATCTGCCGACTTTGAGGGACGCGATAACACAGAGCAACGTTTTGAGGGATCAGAGTAAGAGGAGGATTGTAAAGAACAAAGATAACCGAAAGGAGCTCGACTGTATGGAGAACGGTCTGACAAGGGTAAAGGTGCAATCCAATTATCTGCCAAAGGAATCAACATGTAGAGGTTGTAAAGGAGATTCATCTGGCAATGATGCATACAATGAGGCAAGCAGTGGTACAGGGAATGACATATTTGGGGACATTTTTGCAAGAAGAATTAGCAACATAGTTCATGATGTGGATGTCAGTGGTGACTCAAGTGTTCATGATGATGTAGGCAATTGCAGATCTGTTGATCCATGTGCGAAAGGAGAATATAATGGAGGAAAATATTCTAGCAAGGATGTAGATGCCAGAGAGCATGATGATGCAAGAAACACGAACGTAGGTACAACTTCCAAAGCAAAGGAGGACACAAGAGAATAGGGGCAACCATCTAAGGGATACTCCATCCCAAAGCTTTCCTAAGCACGACAAGTCAGTACAAAAGAGGGAACCCAATGACATATGTCATGAGTAAACCTATGATGGAAAAAAAAAGCATCAAGGGACCCAGTGACATACAGTAGATCAGGTCCCAAAACCTTTAATCTGTTGAGTGCGGCGAGACACCAAGAAATGAACAAAGGTTGCTGGGGAGGAATAGCTTGTCCTCATGCTAATCCTCAGGAAGCCATGCACAAGAATTGCTCCCCTAGACGTGAGTGTGATGCAATTCAGCATGATGGAAATACCAGCACTTGTGTGGGGTGACATAGTGTGGAAGCGGGCCATGAGGGACTTGGCTCTCAGAGTCCAACTAGCTTTGAAAAGGGACCAGTTTCAGGTAAAAAGTGGTCATTTGAGCCAAAAATCTGCAATGTACTAGGAAGCCATGGCAGCTCAATTTGTCTAAGTGAACATTGTGTACGAGTGAGAGAGGAGTGGGAGCAAGGCTCTCTTTGAAAGTGGCTTCGCGGCCAGCGATGGCCGACGGGCAAGTGAGCGAGCCTTGCCAGCCACCCTTGCTTGCTCGTTGCCAAGGCCAAGGGTGAACTTGCCCTATGGGCACCCTTATTTGTAGGTTTTCTCATTTCCTATTTTTCCTAGCCATCACACAACCAAATTCTTCCACAAGTAAAATCGAGTCTGGACATGAGTAAAGGAACACATGAATACTTGAGCATAGTAAGAAAAATCAAGCATTCACATCCAACCAAACAGTGATGAATATCATGCATCTTTGATGTCGATGGAAGGAGGTCCAGAAGGCTGATGAGGGAGGAGGGCATGGAACGAAGAGGAATGAGAGGGCCATGCAAAGCTGGAGACATGATGGTCCATATGAGTGAGTCACCAAAAAGTCATGTAATTCATCATGGTTTGTCTCCAGTCTCATCTTCGACATGCCATGCATGTCCAATTGCACATGTAGAGGGAAGCATGGCAGGAGGGAGTTTCAGACAGGCATCTAATGTGGAGTACTTGCAAAGAAAGAGCTGATCATAGGAGAGCTTTGGTGAGGTATTCAGCAAGCCGTTCAGAGCCGCTGATATTGCACACCTTCACAGCCCCATGGCTTCTTGCACAAAATGGTGTTCTATGCTTACGTGCTTGGTGCGTTAGTGAAACACACCATCATTTGCAGTACTGTGGTCTGCAGTGGAGCTATCACTATGCAGTTGAACCGCACCAATACAAAAACTCAGATCCTCAAGCAGCCTGTTCGGCCATATCCCTTAAGATGTTGCTTCCCTAAGAGCCATGTACTCAGCCTCAGCCCTACTCCTAGCCCCACATGACTCTTTTAGTGCATTTTAAAGTTATTCCAGCTCCCCTGGCTCTGTGCAGCTCTGTCACCTGCATAGTCATTGGATGAGAGGTGCGTGTGCAAGAAAGAACACAAAACCTAAAGTGGCAGTGTCCAACACATAGCAAAGCAACTTCAGCAAAGCCTTGTGATGAGAATTGTGATGTTTCTGGTTATGCTGGGTCAGGATGTTGAAATTTCATGTAATTTCTGATCATGTCATGGAGGCACGATAGCTCAGACTGCCCAGAATCTGTATTTACAGTATAGGATTAGTGTCTGGGATGTCGTCGGTTGTGTGTGCATTAAGACAGTTGGCATAGAAGTCTGGGCTCATGGGTGATGACTGTCAGAGTATGCACTGGACAAGATGTGAGAAGAGATCGATAAGATGTGCAGAAATCCTCCCTTAATGCATGGTTTGTGTGCGTGTAGTTTGGTCACGTGAGATTGTCATTCCCAGAAAATGGTGTGGTAGTGCTGTCAAATTTCCCTTGATCATAGAGATTAGAGATTGTGATGGGGAGACAAAAATCATAAATCAACATAGACAGTTAAGGCAAAAGCACCATCATTGGTATGATGCAAGAAGAGTGATGGGTCTGAAATTCTTTGAGTGAATCCACCACTCCCTAAAACCTCTCTTGCTTTTTTGTTCCATCATCTTGGTGCTTGTTGAAAACCAGATAATGCCTTCAAGAGAAGTCACACTCTTTGATTACCATTCCCAAATCCCTCTGATTGTTTGACATGCTGTTCCTCCTCAAGTTGACCACTGAGAAAAGAATTTTTCATATCCAATTGATGAATCTCACAGTTTTTGTAGGCAGCAACAGCAAGGAGGACCAAACTACTAGTTTATGTTCCCACTGAGGCATTCGTTTCTATGAAATCTTTTTTGGGGATTTGTGAGAATCCCTTAGACGCTAGGCGGGATTCTTACTTGCCTATCATGCCTTCCAGGTCCCTTTTGAGTGTTTCCCCTTGCCATTTCTTGACTCCTCATTTGTTCCTCTGTGCTTTTCCCCCATTCTGGGCCTGTTGCTACAGTTTTTGATTGTCGTGTGAGATGTGTCCCGGCTTCCTGCAAGTCCAGTAGATCCGTTGATTGTGTTGATTTATGGTTTCAATCCTAATCAGAGCCAAGGTTTCTGGCGGTTGTGACTTCCCTCTGCCGCAACAAGAATTTTGGCATGAGGATGGACAACCATTGAACTCCTGCATGCGAGCGTCGTAGCTGGCGCTCTCGATGCGGTAAGCTGTCATAAGTAACCATGGAAGATTGCCTTGGATGCCGCTTATGAAGATTGCAGGTTGAACATCTTGCTTGAGGCTGTTGTAGTAGAAACATAAATTTTTCGGGGCGAGGTCGCTACCGGCAATGGTTCAACAAAAACACCGCATGGACCCTGCCACACTAGACAAGTAACATAGGCGTTGAAGTATGCACCGTGTGTCAGACTTCTTTCTCACCTTTCAAAGTGGGCAAGTGTGGTGCGGGCAAAGTATTTCCAGTTTTTGGATGGCATCAGGGAGTTGTGCGACGTCAAACTGATCTACTTAAAAGGTACATGCCTGAAGTCAACCGTGAGAGAGTTGTCGCATGAACCACTTATCTAGCTCCGCCAGTCCCCTACCGCCGTTGGATTGTTTTAGATTAGACCGCGACTCTATACCACGAAAAAGCAAGGCCGCAAGGTCAATTTTCCTTTAACTTTTGTTAACCCTAACAGCAGTGAAGTACACCTCCAAATTCGTCTGCCACATCCTGACCGTTGGTCCCTTTGAGATCGCAGGATCAAATGGTTTAGGGAGGGCTGGTCAAGTTTAAGGTCCACCCAATAGTTGAAGATTTATCTCAGTGACCATTGCTTCCCGTGCGTGAAAATCCCATAGCTCCTCCATCACCGCATTGAGTTTTTGGAGCACTTGGGAGTTGAGTCTCTCTAATCTCTACAACTTATGGTACAAGTCCACATGGAAGAAAACTTGTCAATCAGTGCTTCCCATCACGCCATGTTTCGTCACCGTGGGTAACAGCAGGGACAAATGATTCACCGAACCCGAGGGCTCCATCATTAGGTTTGGTTTTTTGGGTCATCGGTGTTGTGTAATTCGCCGCAAATCTCACTGATGTTGTCTGGATCTCATAAAGAGCGTCGTTGTTTGTGTGGTGCTGATCCTCCATTGCCAAAGTCTTTTTCGTTCACTTCTACTCATTGCTGGGTGTGCTCCTTCCATTCACCATGGTCGTTACAAGGTCTGTGACCTTATGAATGGAGGAGATGCAATGAAGATGCATGTGAGGTTGTCACCTGGTAGTAAATACATAGGCCACCACTCCAACATTGTCGTGCTCTGATACCAAGTGTTTCACCGAGCATAACGTGGTGGTTCACTGTGATGAGGTGCGGAATAGTAGATGACTTGAGGAGCAGGGACAACTTGATTGTTTTTATAAGATTGTAATGTCAATTTCATGAAAAGTCTCGAATAAGGTGTGTTTCTACATACAATGACAATAACCCCAATGAGGCATTTGTTAGACCTTCAACGCTCGAGCCAAGCAACGCTTGCGAGGTTGCGCCATTAGTGATTGTTTCAAGAAGCTCCGCCATTATGTCGGGAGGCTTTGAGAATATTGAGGTGTGGTTTTGTAAGAGTCTAGAGCCAGCGAAAACTCATCAAACAATGTCAAAACATTGATACAACTTCCGACACTTCTATCGACCTTCGAGAATAGAACACTAGAGTTTGAGTCTCATGACAAAAGCATCATTGGTTGAACGACAGAAAGATCCTTAGGTCGACGCATAGAGGGCTACAAATATAAGGGCAGAGATATCCACCCGAGGATTTTAAGGGCTTGTGTACATGTGGGACAAAACACACACTTGATGACTCTCGTTTCATGAAACGAGACCTCAACTTGTATTTCCTGTTGTTTTTCACTCACTTGAAGATGCCATCCTCAACCTTGGCTACTATGCAATGTTTCTGAAAATGAGAAATGACATGGCTTTTTGGAAGGGCACACAAAATGTCACATATCAGACGAGTACATAAAAATGTCGGATTTCAAAAAGAGAATTTTTTTTCCATGGGTACATGCAGATATCGTTTTCTATAGGTATCCTGCAACATAACACAGATGTTTGGGTGGAAATTGTAACGATTGTTCTCGTAGCTGTCAAAATCGTTACGGGAACACTTATGCATGTAGGCATGTTCGATTCTACCAAAATGCTAGGAATAATCTCAAAGATAAGATAACAATTTGAACATTTCACGCGCCCTCAATATGACGCTATGAAACCTTTTTGCATGTGGAGTTTTATTTGGTCATGTGCAATGTGATATTCTTGTGTGCCCTTTCAGAAACATGCTGAATATGTATGTTCAGAAAGAGTGAATGGTAGCCAAGGTTGACGATGTAATCTTCAAGAGAGCAACAATGAATGGAAACACAAAGTTGAGGTCTCGTTTTTTCAAACAAGATTCATCGAGCCCAAGCATTAAATTCTACAGAATAATGTAGATTTCAAATCTTTCCAGAGAGACAACTGAGGAAACCAGACGAATAATACTCAATACTGTGTCAATGGGCTGTGTGCTAATGTGACAAAACCACAAATAAGATGAAAGATTTGTGTGCCCTTTTGGAAAGGGACGGAATCATTTATTGAATTTTTTGTGTGCCCTTCCATAAATTTGACATTTTTGCGTGCCCCTCTAGAAAGTTGACATGTTTATGGGGGTGAAACTGTGCACTGATTTTGCCATTGATTGTATGGTTGCATCCATTTTGAGTGTGAAGTCTGATTTTTTCATGATTGTGTGAACAGGAGGGAACGGGTACGAAGCAGTGGGAGTTTACTCGGCATGTCCTTGGCTTCCAAAATCAACAAAAACTTGTCCTGATTTTCTGGACGCCAAACGAACTCCAGCTGGCCACTCTCGGCAGCGCGCCTGGAGTAAGAAGTGGCGACAAAAAATCAAAGTAATTTCCAAAGTATTTGGCATGTCTCAAGGAACGTGGGTGTCGAACATGATCCAATCAAACAATTTTCGGATTACGTATTAACCATTGTTATCGAACATTAGACAAAATTTTGAAATCAGATTTCCGCATAGTTTTGTGCTTTAAGATAAGCCAGGATGTGTATGTGTATGTGTGTGTGTGTGTGTGTGTGTGTGTGTGTGTGTGTGTGTG
>SZWC01002133.1:48372-84753 GCA_023375785.1 Penium margaritaceum | reverse complement strand
ACACACACACACACACACACACACACACACACACACACACACACACACACACACACACACACACACACACACACACACACACACACACACACACACACACACACACACACACAAGTACAACGGGCACCCGATGTGGCCCCTTCTGCCTCGGATGCAATGGACGCTGCGTCCATTGCATCACCAGCGTCAGCAGCTGCTGTATCCACTACAACACCAACACCAACGCCAGACACATCAGCAGTGGTAGCAGCAGCAACGCACGCACTCACAAACAAGAGCTGCCACCGCCACTGCCATTGCTACCTTGGTCGCGCGTAAATCTTTTGCTGTAGGCGTCGCCGCAGCAACCACGTTATCTGCTATTGTTGCTGACTCTACAACAGGTTACAGAGGCGCACCATAAGATGCGGGTTGTCGTGGACAAAAGCGAGAAATACAGACTGCACATTCCAAAAGCTTCACTTCAACACGGTCATCACGTTGTCGGTCGGTGAGCAAAAGAGGGGGGAGGGGACGGGGAGGGATGGGGTAGCGACGTGCTTGATAGCCACACAATTTCGCATGGTACAAACAATTCAAGGAAGAAAACAATTAAACTAAAACTAGTGTCACTTAACCTCTCTTGAAAGTGGCGGGCATAAAACTTGGATCTGGACGAAGTGAGGATGTGGTCAGACACCACACAAGGTAACAAGCCGATTCTTCTCTAAACACTCTACAAAGAAAAGGTAAGATGATCGTGTCACATGCCTTGCTGAATGCCACCCAATCCAACGATACGTGTCCAACCAACGACGGTCAACTTTGGCACAATCACAGATGCCAGCGCGGTAGGTATTGGGCAGACTTCTAAGTCACCCCCATTCTTGCTTGACCATGTTTGCAACTCCCCGATTCTGAGAAAAATGGCTAGGTCGCCCCCATTCTGGAAACTTATGGCCAGGTCGCCCCCATTCTGGAAACTTGTGGTGCTCCGGGGAATCATGGCTAGTACGCCCAGTATGGATAAAATGTTATCAACGTCTTGCCCCCATTTATGGCTACGTTGCCCCCCAAAATGGGGGCAACGTAGCCATAATTCTCAGAATGGGAGCAAGTCGGAAAACTAACAAAAAATGGGGGCGACCTAGCCAAAAGGCTTTTGAATGGGGTTGACGTAGCCAATTTTTCTCAGAATGGGGGCTTCTCTGACATGGTCGGCCAGAAATGGGGGCGATCGGGGAATTAGCCAGTGGGTATAGATACTGGGATGATAAAGATAGCATAGCGTGGATGAAAGGTCTGTCACAAGAAAAAAAAATCTGGGACTGAGGTCGGTTGGAAGAGGGGAGGGGGTGTTGGATGAGCTGACTCAACAAAATAAAAGACCAGGCAATAAGCGAGTATCCCGGAATTTACGTGACGATGGAGGAGGATATGTGTCTTTATATTCTAAAAACAGTGTCAAAACATCTGAGGGAATGGGACAATGCTTGTTGTACTTGATTTCATTGGTTATATGTGTTTTGTTCCTTAGAGGAAAACGTGTACATCCATGTCCACGTGGAAAAACACATGCACCATTCCATGAGAGCTCTTTCGAACTCTCTTTTCTTAAGGACATGAATGAAATGACAAAGAATTATAGGCATTCTACGATGTATTCACCTACCTCCACATTCTGATCTTCTATACGTTTGAACTGCATTTCATCCATGTTCTTCAAACTTTATGGAGTATATGTCATTCAAATATGATTTCAATGGATGTTTCATGAAGGCTTGAACCAAATAAAAAGACTTTGATCTATCTCATTCACTCAAAGAAGGTGAGTTAAAAATCCTTCAAACATGATTTTCTTCTGAAGTAATTTGTTATGATCATATTCCAAAGAGAAGATGCACAAGTTCCTGCATTCCTTCACATAGTTATTACTAGCTCAACTTAAAAAAATGTGCATGCTTTCAACAAATGACTAGGATGCATATCATGTATGAAGAACCATCGATGCTAGCAATAGAAGATTCCAACCAATATGAAGATAAAATTCTCATTTGACTTTTGTTTAGCAACCTTCAATCAAACGTAAAATCTTGAATGACGCCATGTGAAGGTAACATCACCAATGTTTCCTCAATACAAACCAAAAGTAAAACATGCTTGCAAGACAAGTTTGTCACTGATCAAGGGTCTAAGATGTTTTGTTAGCTTGATTCCATTTAATTGACAAGAACAATAACCGTGCATAATGAGATCTAAGTCTTGGTACGAAATGGCGAGAGAAGTAGCCATTACCAAATGGACTTATCACATGGTCGTCCATTGCAATCATCGGCAAGGTACTTTTGCTTCATACATGCAACCCATAACCAAATGTATTCCACTTTTTGGTACTTATGTTGTATTTTGAAAAAGTTTTCTGAAGTCTTCCTAGATTCCGATTTTCCTTTACACTCAAGGTGCACGACGCCTTGTGCACAACATTAACACTTGTTTGACTTTGTGTTCAAACGAATGTCTACATAGAGGGCATTCACGTTCATTCTTCGTTTCGCCGTAGTTTTGAAATTTTCCAAACATTAGAAGCCCCACCACAAAGGCAAACAAGGCAATAAAATCATGAGAAATTGGCACGAGAGCTTTGATTTCTCGATTGATTCTACACAAGCTTCTTGGTGCACTCGTAAGCTCTTACATGCACTCACACACACCTTTGTTACGTCCCCTCATGGGAAACAAACAGGCAGAAACATAGAATCAATAGCAAAACCAAATCACTGGTTCACAACCTATGTTGTTACGTCCCTGATGTACACGAGTTCCTAAACTCTGCGAGTGTGCATTTTTCATTCCATCCGTGGCTCACCACACATCCACTTCAAGATTTTCACGCCGTTTGGCTGAGGGCATTTTGACCAACTGCCCCGACCTGCAGTGATCCTTTCCAAAAGTTTCTGACAACTTCGACCACGTTCGAGAATGGTTGACAGAAGTGTCGCGAACCATATCCACGTTTTGATATCGTTCGATCGACTTCTCAACAACGCTTGAATTTTACAATGAATTGTTGTATTATTCTCAAAGCTCCCCGAATTCTTGAAGGAGCTCTCAAATCTGCCATTCATGACATGACCTCACACACATTGCTTGGCTGGAACGCTGATGACCCAACATATGCCTCATTCTCATTCTTGACATTGTACATATGTGCTCAATGCACCCAATACCCAAGATACACACTCAGTTATTAATACAAATCATCTGTTTTTCCCAAGCACTCAAAATTTGTTTTTTCCCAAAACTCATCCCTGTGAACCACATACCTTCCGCACGGTACAACAATAGGTAGCAAAGAACAGCTGTGCTCGAGGGACAGCCGGTGTATTAAACATATAGCGATAACCTCCCACGATTCCTCAGTGCATCTCTACCATTCAAAACATTGCAGAACTCTTGGCAACAATGGTGAATGGAGCGAGCAAAACCAGTGATGAGCAACAGTCTTCTACGAGCACTCCAACGATGGCGGATCAGCAGCACGCGAACAATGTCGCTCTCCAGGCGAATCACGCGGCAGTTTTTTGTGTGTGTGGCAAATGGTACACCACAGAAGAACCCGACAGCCAGTCCGGTGATGGAACCCTCAGGCTCGGCAAACCCTTTGCCCATGCTGCAACCCGTTAAGACAACAATTGGTGCAATGGGAGGCACCAACCGACAAGCGCGAATCAATAAGGACATATACTAGAAAATTTTGGAACTTACGAGCCTCAACAACCATCTACTCCAACAACTAAATGCCACGATGAAGAAGCTTCAAGGTTCTTTTGTGTGCAAAGCAGTGTTCACCGAGAGGGATTTGCAACTCTCAAGTAAACCCCAAATTCGACCGGCACTTCAAGAACCGT
This sequence comes from Penium margaritaceum, assembly GCA_023375785.1. Taxonomy (NCBI): domain Eukaryota; kingdom Viridiplantae; phylum Streptophyta; class Zygnematophyceae; order Desmidiales; family Peniaceae; genus Penium; species Penium margaritaceum. The sequence continues at coordinate 80,866 of SZWC01002133.1, read as the reverse complement.
TCGATCCCGCAAACTCCAAGGGACCAACGGTGAATATGTGGATGAAAAGTCTGGAGGTGTACTTCACCACTGCTGGGGTCAACAATGACAAAAATAAAACTGACCTCGCGGCCTTGCTTTTACATGGCATGGCTTTGACTTGTTGATCCAATCTAAAGGCCATCCAACGGTAGTAGGAGACCGGCAGAGCTTGATCAATGGCTCACGCAATCACTCTCACATCGTTGACTGCAGGTGTACCACCTCTCGAGCAGATGAATCCGACATGGCATGCAGCCCTCCCACCACCAGAAATGTTGAGCGACTTTTCACGCACTATCTTTGCTCATTTTGAGAAGCTGAACAAGAAACGTTATGCACGGTCACACATCCAACGTGGTGGAGTACACTTGACATTTTTGCAAAATCATCACCTGGAGTGACCTCGTCCTCAAAGAACTATGTTTCTATGAGATCAATGGCCTCAAGAGAGACATTCAACGAGAAATCGCCAATTTTGGCATCCAAGACGAGCTTCCGTGAATGATCACAGCAGCTGACCTCATCGATAGCGCTGATTATAATTCTCGAATACAGGAACCCAACGGCTAGCGACCACAAATCCACAATCCTTATCGTGGTGGAGGAAAGTCACAGGTGGCCAAAACTTTGTCTTTGACAAGGATTGACGCCATCGATCAGTGCAATCCATGGCTCTAGTGGACTTACAAAAAGCCAGGTCATATTTTACGTGACTGCCAATAGCGGCAGTAACAAGCCAAAAGGGTGGAGAATTCATAAAATAAGAGCAAAGAGTCGGGAAATGACAAAGAAAAGGAGTAGAAAGCAAGGTTAATGTCCGTTCTGAAACATCCACGTCAACAAATCGCTCATCCAAGTGGCTCAAATTGCCATAAGCGAGGGTTCCTATGATTACAAAGTTTGACGAGGGGTACAAGGATGACCAATCGGCAACAAAACTACGAGTGCAACCAATGGGTTGTAAAAGTGAGAGAACGGTACCGACACTATTGGATAGAGGGGCTTTTCATAGATTCTTGAGCAACAACATGGTTTGAAATATGGGTTTGAAGACCAAACTGGGAGTGGTTGAAGGAGGTTCTGATGATGGACTACTACAAATCCATTGATTTTGTAAACCACTCCGACTGCAAACCAGAGATCTGCGCAACGTGACGATCTAGAAGACTTGCCCAAAGGGCGACCAAAGATATCCTTAAGCGAGATTTACTATATTGACACAATCTGCAGGTTGAGTGGAGCAACGGAGTAGAATACGTCAAAAGTTGTGGTAGAAACCGACACATGCCTTTGGTTGAGTGACCCACAAAGCAGCTAAGGTTACGCAAAGCCAAAGGTGAAAGCAGCAGAGGAAGTTGCGGCAGCCAAAAAATTCCAATTGATATCTTTGGATGTGGCCAAGAAACACCTGAAGCATGGAGCCCAAGAGTGGCTCATCCATGTAGAAGTAGAGGAGGCCGAAGAAGTTACAATAGCCAAGGCGACATCAGCAACCTCGACACCTGAAATTTTTGTAGCCGTTTGAATGGAGTTTGTGGAACTCATTGAGGAGCTTGAAAGGGTTTTTCCCAACAAGCTACCCTGAGAGTTACCACCACAATGCAATGTTGACCATCAGATACACCTGAAGCTGGGTATTAGACCGACGGTGAAGGGGACCTATCCAATGAGAGATCACTAGATGACCGAAGTCAAGAAGCAGCTGGACAAGATGCTCGGTCAGCGATTCATCAAACCATCCACGTCACCCTCCGCAACACCAATCTTAAAAAAAAAATTGGAAGCCCGAAAGGCGGAGATGTGCACAGACTAGCAAACGTTGAACGACATAACCATTGAGAACTGCTATCCCCTCCCAAGAGCAGGTGAACTCTTTGAACAAATCTGAGGGGCCCAAAATTTTGAGCAAGATTGACCTACGTAGCGGCTATCATCAGATCCGCGTATGTAGTAAGGACGTCAAGAAGACAGTGTTTTTGCACAAGGTACAGGCACTTTGAGGTCACGGTTGTTTGTACTCACAGATGTCCTTGCAGCATTTATGTCGGCAATGAACAGCATTGTTCACCCATACCTCGACAAATTGATCATTGTGTATCTTGATAACATCTTATTGTACACTCGTACCCCAGAGGAGAACGATGGACATTCCCAAAGTTTTCAGTTTGTTTCTTAAGAGTTTTTCTTAGATTTTTTATCATTTTCTTTTAGCTTTCAAATTGCGACTTCGGTCGCCATTCCATTGAATAATTGGGCCACATCATCTGTGGCGGGCGGATCACCATGGAACAGAAAAGGTGGAGGCAGTTGCTGATTGGTCAACATCTACAAACGTGGATTTGTGCAACTATCCTCGTCGGTTTGTCAAGAATAAAGGCCGAGTGTCAGCGTCTCTCTCTGATCTCACCCGGAAAACCACCAAGTAGAATTGGGGGGACAACAAACAAGAAGTTTCTAACTCTTGGAGAAACATTATTCTCTTGACGCCAGCCTTGGGATTGGTAGATCCACTGGTGGACTACATCATGGTCACCGATGCGTCCGATCGTGCCAGTGGAGCCGTTCTCCTCCAAGATAACGACAATGGAGAACAGACAGTCGCGTAGATGTTGCAAAAACAACGCGGGCCGGAACTCAATTAGGCGGGGCATGAAAAGGAGATGCTTGTAGTCGTGCATTCAAGATGTGGCGGTGCTACTTGGAATGCCGCCAATGTATCTTCCACACAGACCATCACCCCTTAAAGCATCTCAAGACCAAGCCGAATCTAATCCAACAAAGAACTCAATGGATGGAGTTCCTCAAATCCAACTTCGACTATGATATCAAGTACCAGCCTAGAAAAAAAAAGCCCAGCAGATGCTCCAATTCGGTGACCACATTTATTGGCTCAGTTCAGTATGTTACTCGCTGGATGAGACCCGTGCCTCACGAGATTGTTTGCAAAGGATTACAAGGAGTTTGGCAGGTGTGACAAATACAACTTTTGATTTGATGACCCCTTGTAGTGACAATGATCCACTTTCCAGGTCGTCATTCCTCTAAACAAGGAACTGCGTCGGATGTTGTTGGAGGAATGTCATGAAAGCGGTCCAAGAGGACACTTTGGCCAGGACAAGATGCGTGAGATGCTGGCAAGGTACTATTGGTGGGACAAGATGTAGACCGATGTGGGGGCCTTCTGCAAATCGTGCGACACCTTTCAGAGACAAAAATCTCATCGCAAGCGACCACCTAGTCTACTCCAATGCCTACTCATTCCGACGGAGACGAGGGTCGACATCAGCATGAATTTTGTGACGGGTTACTCCCAACCTCCAAGGGATATGACGTCATCCTCGTCGTGGTGGACAGGTTTTAAAACATGTCGCGCTTCATCCTGACGATGACTGCATGGCTGTTGCTAAACCACATCATGCGCCTCCACGGAGTACTATGTACCATCATTAGCGGAAGCGCGCAATTGCGACACTAGCCAATTTTGACCCGAATTGATGACGTGTTATGACAGTCGGACACAACTATGAACTGCGTTCCATCCTCAACCCGACGATCAAACTAAGCAAACCAATCAAACGCTCAAACAAGTTTTCTGAACTTTGTGCAAGCCACATGGCACTGATTGGACAGCAAAGTATCGAAAGATAACAACTATCTTACAATTGTTATCTGCTGTTGGTTTTTCCTCACCTCTCATTGTGCTCTGTTTTTTCCTCCTGGCTTGTGTACATCGGCATGCAGATGAATGACGACGAGACAAGACGCTGCTGGAATGTTATCCGGTGGAGCCGATGTACACTGAGGTCCGCACACATCTTGCTGGAGCCTCTTCCCTCAGAGGCATGACGTTCTCAGCTCCATTGAAAAGCATCCTGAGCAGTCACACCACTTGAGGTCACTGTCTTTGCATTTACTGCCTGCGCGCATCTTGTGCCACATCTGTCTGCACGGCTGCACTTACAACTTCATGTTTCGCTTAGAGTCCGAGTTTCTGATTATTCGGGCACAGGCGTGGCCGGGGTCACTCTAGCCTAGATGCTCCTTAGATTTGGACAATTATAACTCCGTGTTGCTGTTTTTCTGGATGATTGTGACCGCACGATTGTGTTTTGCAGCGTGAGTAATTAGTTATGCCCCAATTTTCAGGAAAAACAGACGACGCCCGGGTTTGGGGTTGCCGGCTGCCTTGCAGGGCTCACCAAGAAAACTTCGTCGGCCAGAAAAGTAGAGAGTTACCTGATTGGTTGGTAACCTGAGTAACAAGCTCTACAGAGCTGAGCTAGGCCTAGTTCTATGAGGGGCCTCCCAGTCGCATCTATAGTCAGTTGCTAAACCATTCACTATCAGTTCTATCTGCCTTTCTGGCACTTACTCCTCAGCGCTCAGTTTTCCTCTCACAAGTTTCAGAGTAGCAAGTCCTAGAGCGGCTTGTTGGGGCTGCAGCGTGGTTGGAGTAGGCATGGCCCCAGGCCTTTTGCTTTGTGCTGCTGCCCCCTCTAGCTACTCTCAGACTTGTGAGAGGAACTGAGTGCTGAGGAGTGAGCGCCAGAAAGGAAGACATAACTAAGAATGAATGGATTAGCACCTGAGAATAGATGCAACTGAGAGACCCCTCACAAAACTAGGCCTAGCTCAACTCTGTAGAGCTTGTCACTCAGGTTACACACCAATCAGGAAATTCTCTATGTTTTTTGGCAAGCCGAGTTCCAGTGAGCCCTGCCAAGCAGCCAGCAGCCCCAAACCCAGGCATTGTCCGTTTTCCCTGAAAACTGGACCATACCTAAATATCCACGCTGCAAACGCAGTCATGCAATCGGAATCATCTAGAAAAATGATAGCAAGGAATTTTCTTTCCAAATGACTGTCCAAACCCAAGCAGCATCTAGGCTAGAATGACCCCGGCCACAATGGTGCCCAAACAATCTGAAACTTGGACTGTAAGTAGAACATGACGCTGCAGGTGCAACCGTGTCGTCAGATCTGGCACAAGATGTGTGCAAGCAGTGTTTGCGGAGGCAGTATCCGCCAGTGACGTGACTGCTGAGGAGGCCCACCAATGGAGCTGAGCACAACATGCGGCTGAGGGTAGAGGCTCCAGCAAGTTGCGTGCAGACCTGTGTGTGCGTCAGCTCCACCGGATGTACACAACGTCCAGGAACGTCCCGTCCCGCCATCATTCATCTTCACGCCCATGTACACAATTCGGGAGGACACATCAAAGCACAATGAGAGGTGCACAAAAATGAACACTCCCCCATGACTCATAGGCGCAATGCATAAGGGCGGGTGGCAAACACATCCACCAAACATGCAAGAATCCTCCATGGCAAGCAAATCCGCAGGCAGGGGCAGAGAGGGCAGCTCACAAATGCACACCGACCGCATTCACAGCCTTTTTGAATGAGTTGCGCTTCAGTTCCTAGGTCAATAAATCAACCAACTGTCGTGTTGTCTCCATCCACACAATGTTGACGCTGTCATCTTACAACAATGAACGTACATAGTGATACTCAACATTGATGTGCTTTGTGCATGTGTTATGCACGACGTCATTGTCGGTGGTGGCAATGGCACTCTCATTGTTACAATGCAACACGATGGACGCAATGGACTGACACAACTCGAACAACAAACGACACAATCACACGCTCTCACATGCACCAGAACCAAGGGTCACATACGCAGCCATAGAAGTGTTGTGTGCAATGCAATCCTGCTTGCCAATGCGTCAAGACACAACAGTACAGCCAACAAGAAAGATCCAACCAGCGCGGCTCTTGCCGTCTGGGTTGCCAGCACAGTCACTTTCAGTTTAGCCCACTGCAACAACGGACGGCTGTCAACGGTACATGAGGCCTTGTCGTGGAGTCAAGTCGAAGTAACACAGTACGCTGATCATGGCCTCCTATTGGAGGTGACGTGACCCCTTGGAGAACTACATTAGGAGGTTGACGGCGAATGCGACATCTGGCAGCGTCGGCGTTGCCAGGAACATCAGTCACCTTATGAATCACAGATACGTGATCACATTAACTAGTTCCCCCACAATGGCTGGGTTGAGGCTCTTCAGTTTTGCCTGGCCATCGGGTGACATGGGTGAGGATGCGCTCGGCATGAGAGGCAGATCCTCGGCGATCCGAGTGGATAGGGTCTTGACGTAAGAGGCCTAGTGGATGTGAAGGACATCATGGGAATGGCCATGCTCCAACTCCATACCCAGGAACACTCGGGCAGGCCCAAGGTCCTTCAACTGGTAGGCGGCGTGTAGCAGGTCCTTGTCGCGCAGGATGGCAACTTCATCCAGCGATCTAATGAGGAGGTTGTCGACATAGACTAGGACTGCGACAAATGGCAAGCCTCTCGGGCTAATCAAAGTGCGAGGCCTAAGCTGCTACAAAGGAGGCCGCCACAAATCTCTTGGTTCTAGCAACGAGGCGACTGCTTCAGGCCATAGTGGGCCTTCCATAATTGCCAAACCAAACGAGTGCCGTCATCAAAGCCTGCAGACTGTACCATGTAGAGTTGCTCACCTTCAAGTGAGCCATGAAGAATGGCGTTACTCACGTCCATGTGATGCAATTCCCACCCATGCTGGGCAACCGGACCAAACAGCACCCGGCTAGTGGAGAACCGGCCAACCGGAACAAAGATCTGGTCATAGTCGACCCCTCAGACCTGTGAAAACCCCTTGGCCATGAGATGTGCCTTGTATTTTTCTAGGGATCTGTTAGGCTTCCACTTGTGCTGGAAGACCAACTTTGCGCTGATGGCCTTGCGGCAGGAGGGGAGGTTGACGACCTCGTAAAGTTGATGCTACCAGATGGCGGTGAGCTTGACGATACATGCAGCCTCCCAGTGTGTGGCCTTGGGCAAAGCATGAGCCTCATGTAGGGTGGCAGGGTCCTCTGGATGTACCATGGAGCGGACAGTGAGGGTGTATGCATCCTGGGCATGATTGTAGCTGTGACAGTGTGTCGGTGCTCCTGATGGATCCTGGCATAGCCCAATGCAAAACCTAGGTAGAGATCTGCAATAATGGCCAATGTGGCCAAGTTGAGGGCCTGGGTTGTAGGGTCCCTACTCACAGTTGTGGGGGTGGGTCTGTTGAGAGACAAGGAGACTCGTGCGGTGATAGACGGCTGTGGCACAAAAGGGCGCAACACAACGGCTTGTGCGCTCACTGATGGCCTGGGTCGGAGGCTACGACCTGAGCCACGTGTGTAGCATGGCATGGCGGGAGGCAGAAGAGAGGGGGCATCCGGTAGCAAGTCATTCAATGTCTCGAGTGCACCCTCAGAGAGGGTGGACTCGGACGGTCTAATCTATGCAGACGGGGCTGTCGGCCCAGAGGGGCTAGTTGACACAGACGTGGCGGCCGACTAGGATGGGCTAGTTGCCGCGGACGGGGCTGTTGGCCCAAGGGGGGGGGGGGCAACTGACTTGGACAGGGCGGCCAAGTCGGAGGGGCCAATAGACGCGGACGGGGTGGCTGGCCTTGGGGTCCAGCGGACGCGGACGTGCCAGTCGGCCTGGAGGGGCCAACAGACATGGACAGGGCAGAAGACACAGACGGGGCGGCCGGCCCTGGGGGGCAAGTAGACACGGAAGGGGCAGCCGGCCCGAAGGGACCCACGGGCGCCGATGGGGTTGACGGCCCAGAGGGGCCAACAAACGTGGCGGCCGGCCCGGAGGGGCTAGAAGAAGTGGACTGGGCAGCCGGCCCAGGGGGGCCAGCGGATGCGGATGGGGTAGCTGCCTCGGAGGGGCCAACAGGCGCAGAATAGGTAGTCGGCTCGGAGGGGCCAGCAGACATGGAATGGAGCGGTCGGCCAGGGGGGCCTAGTGGACCCGGACGGGGCAGCTGGCCCGGAGGGGCCAGTGGGTTGCGGATGAGGCTCTCATCCCAGTGGGGCCAACAGGTGTAGGCGATTCTGCTGGCCCGGAGGGGCCAGCGGATGAAGGTGATTTGTAATCCAGAAGCGGAATGGTGGATGGACTCACCACTCCCACAAGCAACTTGAGGGACATCGACGAGCCGGAGCGAACGAGGTCACAGGGAAAGAGCTCCTCAAAGAAGAAGTTACCTAGAGACTCGATGATGTTGTAGCACGAGGGATCCTATAAGTGCCACATTTTGGAATGACGCGAGACGCCGGGAAAAGTGCACGAGCACCCGTGGGGAGGGGGGAGCTTGCCGGCTTGGGCAGGACATGCAACCACATAATGGCCATGGAGTCCGAGACACAAGTCGGGCGAAGGTCAGCCTGATGACCACACTAGTGCTAGTAAGGCTTGGATTGGTGCGGAAGGGGTCGGTGGGGAATCCAATTCCAGACCTACATCATGTAAGCCATGGCCTTGAAGTAGAAACCATAGGAGAGGCCGGATTCGACCCGCATGGTACGCACGGCATCGGCCATGGCGTAGTTCCACCATTTGGAGACGTCGTTCTTGCCTGATGTGTAAGGTGCCGACGTCTCATGATGGACCCCATGGGAGGTGAGTAAGGACCTGGTCTCTTCCATGAAATCGCTATCGTGATCTGAGAGGTAGCGGGAAAGAGGGAGACCACGCTTGCGTTTTGAACCGGAGAGCCAATCACAAATGGTGGCAATGACATCGCTTTTCTGCCGAAGGCAAAAGACCCGGCAATTGTGGGCGTAGTCATCCATGAGGGTGAAGACAGAGCGCCCGTGCTCCCCGACAAACTTTGTGGGAAGGGGACCCATGGTATCGGTATGGATCAAGCCCAAAGGGTCGGATGCACGGGAGGAGAATGCAGGAGAAGTCGAGCAAAGTAACTTTCCTTGAGCATAGTCAATGCACTTAGTGGGACACGGCAAGGGAAAGGAGGCGGGGCCAAGGCATTTGGCTAGCTAGGTGCGGAGTATGCTATCGATGGCAACCGAATGGACGTGGCGGAGGCGGTGGTGCAAAAGATGGGTGTATTGTGAAAGCATTGCATAGGTGACCAATACATGGCCCGTGTGGGCGGACGAGGAGGACAGACAAGGCACGTGCCACAGGTTTCCATGGACAGAGGTGTGCAAGACGAAACAACGGGACGGATGCAATGACACGGTGCCAACCCCACAGGAGTGCAAGACATCCATGCTCATGTGGTCAAGGGTAGTGACGGACATGAGGTTGAGATCAAGACCAGCAACAAAGAGGACATCCATTACAAAGACGTCCCTAGCAAGACCATGGAAACAAAGAACACCGACGTTGCAGACAGGTAATACCTGTCCAGAGCCTTTCCGGATACCAGACACATCGGTTACGGGACCAAGCACAATGAAGGCCTTGAGAGAATTCGTCATGTGATGCATGGCGCTGGAGTCAATGATCCAGGTCTCGGCAGGGTTATGCACTGGTGTCGTCAGGTCACTAACTGTCACAAGGCAATGGGCAAGAGTTGCAAACGCGATAGAAGAGGGCATGATTTGAGACTGCTAATCATCATGCCATGCGATGTTGTCACAGAGAGGAGCAGGAGGGCAGAGTATGGGAGATGATGGGAGTGACGATGAGGTAGGGCATGACCGCAGCTTAGTCTGAGTCATGCAAGGTGGTGCAAGGGAAAAGGAGGTGATGCAACTCGCACTTCCATGGGGGGGAGGACAAGGCAAACCGAGTTGGAGGGCGATAAACTGCTCAAACGGGTGCTCACATGTAGAGGGCTCAGGGGCATAGAACGATTGCGACGTGTCAACATCGGAGCCTAGAAGGGAGGACGACTACACCGGTGACGAAATGAGGGGCGCTGACGGCTAAAGATGGGGTTGTTGTGGGACCGGAGATGTCAGGACTGGTGCGGCTGTCCAAGGAGTAAAGCTGCCAGATAGGGTGGATGCATCAGGGTTGGCAACAGCCACGATAGCAATAGCAAGACGGCAATCATGCTGGCAACGCATGGTGGCAATGACGTGTGCCTTGTCTGTTGGGAGCGGGGACGTTTACCACCCGTGTCTTGCCCCTGCACCTCTTCTTACCGAACGACGAGGAGCCGACGGATGCAGCTGCTACAGGGGCGGTGACAGCCATGGAGGTGGTGGCAGGGTAGGCAAGGGCCTCTAGGCAAAAAATGTGCAGCTCCAAGCAAACTTCATCGATCTTGAGAAACAGCTCATATGCTCTAGGTATGAGCATGCCCTGGGCTATCATCGCGATGAGGACGTCCTAGGTTTCGTGCACAAAGATGTCAGTAAATACATCAGTGGAAACGAGCTTGATGGTGAGGAGCATGGCTACAAGGGGTGGAGCAATGTCACCCAAGCGGGGGAGGATGTCCTCCGGCCACTGCCAATAAGAGGTGACTGACTCAGTCTCTTCCTTGTGTAGGGAGTTGAACTCCCTGAGCAGACGGCTGGTCTTGGCCTCGCTAGAGAGGCGATGAGGACGCGTCAATATGTGCCACACGGTGATGGGGTTTGGAGTCCCGCCAGTAGTGAAGTCACCAAGAAAGGGCTTGATGGAGAGACATCCAGCCGGAGGGGCAGCCGTGACAAGAGCGCGTACGGAGTGACTAACTTCATGCAGCGGTCGGCCTGGGAGGGACCGTATGGGAGAGTATAGTACGGCCACAGATCCTCGTCCTATGCCAAGATGCAGAAGTTGGGCTCCCATCTCTTGAACTGCCTGCCGGCCTGGAGCAGTGGGGGCGGGGTCTCAAAGTCCTTTTTGCCTACGGCCGGTACCCAAAGTGGGGCAAAGGACTGAGGTCACAGCCTATTGACGTTGGGTTTGCTGCTGCGGCACATAACGCCTGGCCACAAAACCAACAAGACTAGCGTGCTGCAAAGGAAGGAAGGGTGGCAGGGCGCTCGCGTGGCTTTGTGGTGCTGGTGGTTGCAATGCTGCAAGTTGCTGAGTGTGTGCGGTAGGCTCTTGGCCAATGACAGTCAGGGGGTCTCGCGAGCTAGTGGGGCCAGCAACAAAGCCTATGGGTTGTTTGTTTTGCTATTGCTGCTGCAATTATTGCTATTTTGGTGCTGTTGCAGCTGCCGTTGGTGCTACTGGTGCTGCTACTACGGCAGTAGCATGGGCTGCCGTTGCCGTAGCAACAGTTGTTATTACTGTTGCAACTACTGCTGCGAGTGCTGATTCTATTGGTGCTGCTGATGCTACAATAAAAGCGGTGGCTATTGCTGCTACAGTCGTTGTTGCTACTCTTGCTATTGCAGCTACTACAACTGTTGTAGGAAAGGGGCAACAGTGGTTCCTCCAACAGAGGAGGACCCCTCCCCACGGGGACTTTCAAGCATGACCCTGGTTTGAGTTTAGAGTTTTGTAATTGGTTACTAACATCAACAGTGATGTCAACAGGGATGTTTGTAGTGATGTCATCTCATAACAACTGATGTCAGCGGTAGCTTGCTGTTGCTGACATCACTAGCAAGTCACTGTTGACATTGCGGCCGCTATAATGCTGCTCGTCCTACAGTCGTTGCTGTGTTGCTGTTGTTGTTGCTACCACTGTTGCCGCGGCTGCTGCACCATTGCTATTGTCGTGGGTGCTATTGTGCAGCCACTACAACTGCTGCTGCTGCTGCTACAAAAATTGATGCTGCTATTGCTACTATGGCTGATGTTGCGACATCTGCTACTATGGTTTTTGTTGCGGCTGCTTTGTTGCTCTTGTTGTTGCTACTGTTGCTATGCCAATGCTTTTTGCAGGTGATATCACAACTACTAGAATGTTGTTGCTGTTGCGGTTGCAACTACATTGTGGCTACTACTCTGGTTGCTACTGTGACATCCACGGCCATGCTGCTATACTTTCATGGCTGCGACTCTGTTACAATCGCTGCGGCAGCTATAGCTACGATGCGGTTGCTACCGTAGCTACTGCAACAGTTGTTTTGCGGCTACTACAACTGCGTTGTTGTTGCTTTTGTTATAGCTGCTACGGTGCTAGGCATTGCTTTTGCTTTAGCAGTAGTTGTAAAGAAGAGAAGGGAAAGGGGGGGACAAGGTAATTGCCTTGTAGGTGGCACCATCGCCACGTGCATCGGTGTCATCATAACGTTGCCAGTTGGTTTGCAAGTCCGCCAACACTACCGTCGTCGAAGGGTCAGTGCTGCCAAAAACATTTTGGCAACATTTCCTCTGCGTCGAGTGCTTTTTGACGACGCCACCCGGTGGGTGAACTCTGCCAAGAAAAGATCTGGCAGAGTTTCCCCTCCATGGGCGCATTTCTTGGACAACCAACGTTGACCGGAGCCTGTACGCCTTGCTCCTGCTCAGATTTGCCCCTTCTACTACACTTTGATTCCAAGCTAGAAACTATCCTAGAGAGGCTTGTCGGGGCTGCAACGTGGTTAGAGTAGGCATGGTCCCACGCTCGTTGCTCTGCATTGCTGCCCTCTTGAGCTTCTCTGAGACTTGCGAGAGGAAAACGGAGTGTTGAGGAGAAAGCGCCAGAAAAGCAGACACAACTGAGAATGAATGGATTAGCAACTAAGGATAGATGCAACTAAGAGACCCCTCAAAGAACCTGGCCTAGCTCAGCTCTGTAAGGCTTGTTACCCGGGTTACCAACTAATCAGGTAATAATCTATATCTCTGGCTGAGTTTTCTCGTTGAGCCTTGTTAGGCTGCCGACAGCCTGAAGCCCGGGCGTCGTCCGTTTCACCTAAAAACTAGACCATACCTAAACACCAATAATGCAAATGCAGTCGTGCAGACAGAACCATCCAAACAACAACAACAGCAAGGAGTTATGATTGCCCAAACTTAGGCAACATCTAGGCTAGAATGACCCGGCCATAACGATGCCCGAATAATCTGAAACTCAAATCCTAAGCAAAACATGATGCTGCAAGTAAAACTATGCAATCAGATCTAGCAGAGGACACGAACAGGCAATGTCTCTGAATGCAGTGACCGCCAGCAGCGTAACTACTAAGGAGGGCTGCCGATGGAGTTGTGCACATCATGCGTCTGAGGAAAGAGGCTCCATAAAGATGCGTGCGGACCTTTGCATGCGTCGGCTCCACCGGATGACGCGCTAGCAACATCTTGTCTTGCCGCTAGTCATCTGCATGCTGATATACACAAGCCGTGAGGACACAATAGAGCACAATGAGAGGTGTACAAAAACCAAAACCAACCACCAAAACCTCATAAAACTCCACCACTTCCATCGCAATTGGAAAGATACCTTTCGATGTGGCATACGACAAAATTCCTGCTACACCTGTCAGAGCACAAAGTCAGAATAACATCCCCGTAGTTGACATTCACCACCGGGATTTTTCAAGCATTTGAGAGGAATCACGGCAGACCCTTGCAAAGATGCAATCAGCTATGAAAGGGGGCAACCAACCGACATCGCAGCGATGACATGTTCAGCATTAGTGATTGTGTCCTTCTCAGCTCGATGAATATCAAACTCCAAGGATAGGAACTCGTGAAGCTCTAATCCCAATGGTTAGCATCGTTTGAGATCGAGAAAATGCAAACCCCACTCATCGCTTGATTTTTCCTACCCGAGAGCATGGACACTTCACCGGCATGCTTAAGCACTACCGAGACTCCAGTACGTATTTCTCGGGAAGAGATGTCGCACCTCCACCTCCTGTACAAGTGGACACGAATAGAATGTACGTGATCTAAGATATCCTTCGACATCGGTGTCGTGGAAAAGCGAACAAGTATCCGGTCAAGTGGCACGGTTACAAAGCCGCGCACAACATCGAGAAGCCCTGTGACAGCTTCTGAGATGTTGATCACGTGATTGACGGGTATGTTTTGCCGGTATATCACGGCTGAAAAGTGGGGGGGGGATGTGTTACATCACGGACGTACATGATTCCCAAAAATTCCTCAATCGGAAGTTTCTGTCATCACATCTGTGGTCCAGTGTGTGAAGACTTCAAGATCTTTATACCATTTGACGAACAGCACTTTGGCCAACAGCCTAAACCTCCGCTGTTCCGTTCCACAAGTTTCTAATAACTTTGACCACTTTCAGTAATGGTCAATAGAAGTATCGCAAACCATGTCGACGTTTCCATATCGTTTGGTCAAGTTATCGACGATGATTGGCTTTTATGAAGAAGAGTCACAATACTCTCAAAGCCCCTCGACTTCTTGAGAAATTTTCTTGAATCTGCCTTTAATTGCGCAACCTCGCATGCGTCACTCGGCTCGACTGCTGATGACCCAACTTATGCCTAATTCGTAGTCTTTGAATTGTATACATGTGCTCGACGCACTGGACACTTGTCAACAAGGTACACTTCTAGATTGATACAAAGCACCCATTTGTCCCAAGCACTGGAACCATTTTTGCACCGCACCTCATTCGTGTGAACCACCTATGTTCCGCGTGACTTAACATATGTTTTTACGTACCAGACATACACGAGTCCCTAATCTTCTCAAGTGGGCATTTTTGCTATTACACGAACAGCCCATCACGTCGCGAGGACCACAATATTCACTTAGACGGCCAAGGGCAAATTGGCAAACTGCCCCGCCCTTAGTGGATATTCTTGAACCTACTCACAGCTTTGACCACTCTCGCAAACCCACAAAGAGAAGTATCACGACCTTTCAGTTGACTTATTGACGCATCACAACGAATCTGGATTTATAAAGATGCATCATGCATCTTCACCGTCGATTCTCAAAGACCCCCAACTTCTCGAATCCGACCACTCACGACGCGACTCCACACGCATCACCCAACATTTGATCCAACGACCCCAACTATGCTTCATTCGTAACTTGAAACTTGTGTAAACATGTTCGATCATTTTGACACTTGTCATTGAAGTACACATACCACTAATTGTAAATTGCTCAAGTGTCCCAAATTCTAAATTGTGTTTTGCCTCGCAAATTCTACGTGTTCACCATCTACGGTCCATTCGGAGTAACACTTGGTACTAGAGCGCAACGGTACTAGAGGCGTTCAACTACATTACCCATCCACATGACTATGTCGCACAAGTCTTTAGCGGATCTTGCACATCAAGCCTTCGCAGACTTCGCAACTACAACGTGAGGCAAGTGAGCGCAACTGATGACCAGTAGTGGGTCTTCGGCAACAACCTCGTTGATGGATGAGTAGAATGTGTTGATGCACGCGAACCCTAAAACGACAACGAATGCTGGCGTGGCAGGATTTGTCACTGCTGGAACAACCCCTACGGCCTCGGCAACCAATCCGGTCACGGACCCGATGGCGACAAACGAGCACCCCTACCAATAGCCTTGATGACGACAGTAGGGATGATAGGTAGAACTGGACGTCAGGCGTGGATCAACAAGGAATTGGTGAAAACGATCTCTGCACTCAAAGGGATCAACAACCATTTGCTCCAGAAACTCAACGTTGCAAGGTACGCCCTTTGCAACGCAAGTGCGCATGAGGCGGTGCTCGTGGAGAGCAATTCCCAACTCGCATGCAAACCCAAAATCTGTCCGGCTCCACCAGGGGCGTTTGATCCTGCAAACTCAAAAGAACCAATAGTTTGGATGTGCCTGGCGAGTTTGGATGTGTACTTCACTGTTGCAGGGGCCAAAGACGATCAAAAGAATACCGCATTGCCGCTTGAATTCGGAAGGTCATTTGGGAAGGAATTTTTCATTTGTTTATTTCAAGCACCCGGGTTTGAATTTTTGTCCTTTGGCTAGGAGGGGTCGACTGGGAAGCGCACTGATGAATTCAAAATGACCTGCTCTCATCCCCGCTCCGACACCGTCGGTAGGCTGCTCGAGCGTGATGCGCTATCCCTCGATGTGCCAGCACTGAGGGGGACAGCGCACCATGAGCTGGCAAAGCATTTGTGGCTACTTCTTGACGGGGAGAACACCATGAAACCGACTTTGGTTTTTTATTTTCTCGATTGGTTTTTTTCGTAAGTCATTTTCGAAGAAATTTCTGCCCACTAGCGAGGACGACAGAACAATTTCATGGGCCGGTCCCGAGACAAAAATGATTATTCAGTTTCCGAGTTTTACCGGCAGTATGGTATTGACCTTGCGGCCACGCTTTTGCCTGGCACAACATTAAGTTGGTGGTACGATCTAAAGACCATCCAACGGTAGCGGGACACCGGCGGAGAATCATCGGCGACTCACAGCGCCCGTCTCACATCGCCAACCGTAGACGTCCTTCCCTTTGATTAAATCATACCACAGTGGCAAAACAAGCTGACACCACCAACAGACTGTAACGAATTTTTGTGCGAGATGCTCGCACGCTTTGGACGATTGAACGAGAAGTCTAACGGATGGTACAAGCTCCAGCATCTACGTTAGCGAGCAAGCATGGTAGAGAATACGTGGAGATTCCATGGGATCATCACCGGAGCAGACATTGCCCCCAAAAAACTATGTTATCACTACAACAACAACCTCAAGCAAGATATCCCACAAGCAATTGCTATTCTCCGCATCCAGAACGACTTACCATGGATGATTGCGACGACGGAAAGGATCGACAGCACCGACTACAATGCTCAGATCTAGGAATCCTACGGCTGGCGACATCCTAACCACAATAATTGTGGAAATGGGCTCGGCGGTGGACTCATCGACTCCGATGGAAGTGGACCCCGTTGACCAGAGAGACACGCAGACCTTCTACAACTACAGAAAATTCAAGTACATCACTCACAATTGTCGTAGGAAGGAGCAGGCCCAAAAGGAGGGAAAGTCACAGAAAAACGATACAGGCAACGGTGAAGGGCATTAGTTGAAGGCGCAACTCTTGTCCGTGAGGACCGATCTGCGCCAAACGATCACCCATCTGAATGGCCCACATCATTTCACAGGGTTTTTGAGATTGCAAAGTTCGACGAGGGGTACGAGGATGACCAACCATTGATACTGCCAAAAGCTCAGCCTTGATGATGTAGAAGTCGCAGAACGGTACCAGCACTATTGGATGGAGGAGCGTCACACAGCTTTGTAAGCAACAACTTGGTTTGCAAGCTGGGTTTGTACACCAAACAAGGGTAGTTTGAAGGTAAAAACTGCCGGTAGGAGATTGCAGGTACGAAGACTATGAGAACCACTACGACTACAAGTGGGAGACCTATGGGATGTAACAGTCTGGAGGACTTGTCCAATGAGCGATCAAAAAATTATTCTCGGATGAGATTTCGTGTACCAGCACAATCCCCAGGGCAACTGCAACAGCAGCACCATCTACGGTGCCAAAGGACAACTTCCACGTGCGAGGCGGAAGCTGAGAGCGGAAATATTGGAGGTGGAAGTAGCAGAGGAAGCCGTGGCAACGAAAAGAAACAACCAGTGCAGCCGATACCGCTAAATGTGGCCAAGCAATGTCCACAACGAGGAGCTTGTGCGTGGCTCGTACATCTTGAGCAAATGGGAGAAGAGGAAGTGGCAGTAGCTGACTCATCATCAGCCTCATCGGCCTCATCGGCCTCGACAAATTTTGCGATGGTACCTGAAGAGTTTGCACACCATATCAAGGAGTTTGCGAACATTTTCCACAACAAACTTCCAAAAACTTTACCTCCTCAACGAGATATTGACCATCGAATCGAACTGAAGCAGGGTAGCATACATATTGTCTAAGGGGCCTATCGGATGAGTAAAAACAAGCCGACTAGGCTAAAAATGCAGCTCATCGAGATCCTTGGTCAAATGTTCATCTGCTCATCCACGTAACCTTACGCCAAACAAGTACTATTTGTGAAAAAGAAAACTGGCGAGATGCCGATGTGGATGGATCATCTAGCGTTGACTGACGCTACCATCAAGAACCGCTGCCCTCTCCTGCGAGATGACGAACTCGTCGACCAACTCCGAGGGGCCCAAATTCTTAGTAAAATCAACTTACGCATTGGACATCACCAGATACGCGCGGCAGCTGCCGACGTCGTGAAGACGGCATTCCGAACTTGCTACAGGCACTTCGAGTTCACGGCCATGCCATTTAGATGCACCACTGGCCCGGCGACGTTTATGGTGGCAATGAACAACATTTTCTATTTGTACCTTGACAATTTTGCCGTGGTATGCCTCCACGACATTTTGGTGTACAGTCGTACCTCAGAGGTCCACGATGGAAATTTCCGAAAAGCTCTCAAAGTCTTAAAAAGAGAAGTTTTTCGGAAAACTCTGGAAATGCAACTTCCTTCATCATTCAATCTAGTTTTTGGATCACGTCATGAACGACATATGGATCACCATGGATCTCAAAAAAGTGGTATCAGTCGCTGATTGGCCGACGCCGACGAATATTCGAGAAATCCAAGTTTTTCTCGCATTCTCCAATTACTACCGGTGATTTGTAGGAGACTATGCCCTAGTATCAGCGCCTCTTTCCCACCTCACTCGAAAAGAAAATGAGTGACGGTGGGGAGACTTCGAAAAAGAAGCATTCACCGCTTTGCGGAACGCTCTGACCTTGGTACTAGCCCTACAATTAGCTGATCCAACGGCCGACAACGTCATGGCTACGGATGCATCAGACCAAGCCGTTGGAGCGATTCTTCTGCGAGACCACGGCAATAGCGAACAACCAAATGCCTACATGTTACAAAATCCAGGATGACCGAAACTCAACTGCGCGGTCCACAAAAAGGAGATGCTAGCAATCCTGCACGCGTTCAAGACATGGCGATGCTATCTGGAGTGTCACCGATGCATCGTGCGCCCTCACCACCACAGGTTGAAATACTTGAAGATGCAGCCAAATCTCAGCCGAAATAAAACCCAATGGATGGAATTCCTTCAGTCCGGGTTCGAGTACAAAATCAAGTTCCGGCAAGGAAAAACCAATCCGGCGGATGCACCCAGCCGTTGACCGGATTTTATGGCGAATGTGGCAATCCTAAAACTACAGCGAGACCCATACCTCGAGCGATTGTTCGCACGAGGCTACGACTAGCATATCGAATATGATGAAGCCCAATTATGGTTTGACGCACCCTACTAGCGACGATGCTTCACTCGCCAAGTGGTCGTTCCCCCAAATGACAAACTTCGCGGAATGCCGCTCAAAGAATGCCAAGATACCAGTCCAGGTGGACACTTCGGAGAGGACAAGACGATTAAGAAGCTGGCAAAAATCTATTGGTGGGACAAAATGCAATCCGACGTGCCAACTTCTGCAAAACCTACGACGCATGTAAGCAACCAAAATCTCATCACACGAGGCCACCCGGACTCCTGCAGTCGCTCCTTTTTTCGACGCAACCGACGGCAGACATCTCCATGGACCTCGTCACCGCATTACTAGTCACGCCCGAGGGACATGACGCCATCCTCGTGGTCGTGGACAAGTTCTCTAAAATGTCACACTTCATCTCGACAACGACCACCGTCACCGCCAAGGGAACAACATGTATGTTTCTAAAAAACATCGTGCGGCTACACAGCGTACCGATAACCATCACAAGCGATAGAGATGGTCGATTCATGAGTTGTTTTTAGCGCGAACTGATGATTCGCTACAGAGCAGAATTTTCATCGGCGTTTCATCCTCAAACTAACGATCAAACCGAGCGGACAAATGAAACGCTTGAACATTTACTCCAAACACTATGCAAACCTCATGGGATTGATTGGGCACAAAACTCTGGACCGCCAAAATCGCACATGACTCGCTAGTTTGTACAGTATCGGGTAAAACCCCATTTAAAGTGGCGTATGGCAAACTTCCCGCCACACTTGCCGGACTACAAAGCCGCAGCAACATTTCCGCGATCGACGTTCAACGTCGAGACTTCACCACTGTCTGGAAGGAAATACAGCAAACCCTTGCAGAGACATAGGCAGCAATGAAGCGAGCAGCTGACCAACATCGCAGCGACCACACCTTCACCGCTAGCTACAGAGTCCTTAGCTTTGCAAACATCAAGCTCCACGAATCGGATTGTTTGAAGCTCAAACCCTGGTGGTTGGGATCGTTTGAGATCGAGCGCATACAAACCCATCTGATTGCGCGACTCAAACTCCCCGACACTATGCAAGTTCATCTGGTGTTCCATGTCAGCAGAATTAGGCACTACCGAGTCCTCGGAGAGAACATCCTTGGCAAAGTTCCTCCTCCGCCCCCCGTTCAAGTGGACGAATACATGGGGTACGTCATCGAAGTCATCCTTGGCCACCGACGACGAGGCAAGAAGACATTATATCTCATCAAGTGGCACGACTACAATGCCATGCTTAACAGCTGGGAACCCAACGACAATCCCCAAGACGTCGATCATCTGATTGATGGCTACTGCAGCCGTCTCCGGACCACATGTGCACGCGCCCGGGGACGTCCCACCTAAAGGGGAGGAGGGGGGGGGTATTGTTACATACAAGACGTACACGAATCCCTAGTATTCTCGGCAATGTTTTTTTTGTTACACAAACAACCCATCGTGTTGCGAGGACGGCAATGTTCACTCCGACGGCCGAGGGCAAACTGGCCAACTGTCCCTCCCTCACTGGATATTCTCGAACCTTCTTACAGCTTCGACCACTCTCGCAACCCTACGAACAGAAATGTCACGGCCTTTGGTGGATTTCTCGAAGCATCATGATGAATCTGGATGTATAAAGCTGCATGGCGCATCTTCATCATCGATCCTCGAAGAACCTCGGCTTCTTGAATCCGACCACTCACGACGTGACCTCGCACACGTCACCCGAAATTCGACCCATCGGCCCCAACTATGCTTTATTCGTAACTCGATACGTGTATATGTATATGTTCGATCATTTCGACACTTGTCATCGAAGTACACTTACTGCTAATTATGAATTACTCAAGTGTCCCAAATGCTGAAGTATGTTTTTCCTCATAAGTTTTACCTGTTCACCATCTACGCCCCGTTCAGTGTAACTATAGCGGATTGGACGGAATCCTTGGCCGACTAGGCCAAAACCGCGGTGCTTGAGGGTCTCCGACCCTCAAGCCATCCCGTCCAACCGCCCACAGTCCCAGGTGACCCCGCTCGAGCCACGTGGCTCCTTCGACCGGTCGGCGTGGCACTGCCACGCTACACTCCCCCCCGCTAGGAGTGAGAGCCGCCTCGGCATCTCCGATAATCCCAACGTGGGATTCGAGCCCTGGAGCTCTGATACCAATGTAGCGGATTGGACGGAATCCTTGGCCGACTAGGCCAAAAATGCGGTGCTTGAGGGTCTCCGACCCTCAAGCCATCCTGTCCAACCGCCCACAGTCTCAGGTGACCCCGCTCGAGCCACGTGGCTCCTTCGACCGGTCGGCGTGGCACTGCCACACTACAGTAACATAATGCCTTGTCAGAAATCTGGCATTTATGTGTGTCCTGCTTGAAAGCTTATAAGAGACCCACTTGGACTTTGACATTTTCGGGTGCCTTGTGTAGAACCCTGCACAGTTTACGTTTTCCTCCTGCCACACGGTGGCTCCCTTCCCAGCCGTGGCCCTGGAATAATCAACCCAGAAGAGTCCGACCGCTTTCCAGCCACGGGCCAGCAGCTGGGAAAGAGGTGGTTCGTCGTTGGTTGTGGCTGTCGAAGTGCTCTCGTCAGGTTCACGCAGCTTCGGAACGTGCATCTGAATCCGCCCCTCATCGCCGTGTTTCCCGAACAGCGGTCTGCGTTCGGTGCACTGGACACGCGGCAGCGGAAAAGAAATTCCCGAGTTGGAGCAGGGAGCCTCCGCTTGCATTAGTCGTCTCGTTTAGACCGATGTCGACCTCAACGATAGACTGTCCAGCGGAAATCCAACGGTTCCAAGGCCGTGAGAGCCCGGCCTCAGCGACTTGACCGTCATGAGTCGACGGCTGCTCAACTGCAAGCCGTTGCACCGGCGAAGCAATTCGTTTTGCTCTTGAGTTGTACGGCAAAGGCCCGATGCATCACAGACCACCTGCTTCTAGAAAAGGCGCTTTTTCGCGAGGCCACAGCTGACTCGGAAAACACTAACGATCTACCGCCAGAACGTCGACTGGAAACCAGGTTTCATTTCGATATCAGCAAGAGAACTTAATGCAAGAGCGAAAAAATTTTGGGAACTTAAATTTTTTGAAATAGATCCTCCCATGCTCCGCAAGGCCAGGGAAGAGACCAAACATTCACAAAACCCACAATCTCTGGATGTTGAAACAACATTTCTTTAGAATATACTACTTATAGGGTAATTGATACAGTCAACGGGGTAATGGAGATGAACCAAATTTGCACTCGCACATTACATAACACTTTGGTGTAGGTAATTTGGCACCGTATTGATTCATTCTAGACAATACAGGTAATTTTGTAGCAGATTCTGGTTTAGCGCCAGTCATTTTGACATGATGATGAAATTTTTGCACTTGCCAAACGTTTCCTTCTTATGTACCTAACGTGCACGAGTCCCTCAAACTCGCAAATGGGCATTTCTGCCATTACATTCCTTGCCCACCGCGCGATAAATTCAATATTTTTGTGCTTCTTGGCCAAGGGAAATCTTAACAACTGCATCAACCTCCGATGTTCAAGAAGCATCCGACAACTCTGACCACTTTCTGAAAGGGTCGATCAAATTCATCCAGAACCATATCGATGTTTCGATATCGTTTGGTCAACTGCTTGAAGATGCTTGAATTTTATGAACACAAAACATCCTCCAAGCCCCCAAACTTCTCGGTGGAGCTTTTCAAATACGCCACTCATGGCGTGAACTTGCACGCTTTGCTCGGCTTGAACGCTGATGACCTGACTTATGCCTCATTCTCATTTTTAGCATTGTATAATTGTGTTCAACTCAAATGGTACTTGTCATCAAAATACACTTACCGCTCAATACAAATAATCCATTTTTCCCTCAACTCATAATCATCTTTTTTCCTACACCTCATCCCCATGGATCACCTACTTTCTGCTTGGCGTAGCACTTAGCATCAAAGCACAACGATGCCAGAGGGACAATCGATGCATTGACTATCAAGTGACCACCTTCCACAATTCCTTAGGGTATCTCCATTATAGAGAAGATCACAGACTTTAAGATGACAACAGTGAACAAAGCAAGCACAATGGACGACAAGAAACAGACCAAGGCAAGAACTCCGGCGATGGTTGAACAATAGTTAGAAAACAACGGCAATCTCTAGATGAATGAGAGAGCAAAGAGAACCTTTGTGTCAAATGACGCGGCATCGACAGACTCGATAGTTAACCAGGTGACAGACCCCTCGTGCTCGAGGAACCTGTGTCTCACACCGTAGCTTGTTTGGACGACACCTGGCATAGTGGGAGGCACCAACTAGCAAGCACGAATGAACAAAGATGTGTACAAGAAGTTTTTGAGAATCAAGAGGCTCAACACTCATATGGTCCAACAACTCAATGTATTGATGGAGGAGCTTCAAGTTTCTCGTGTGGGTGAAGAATTTCTAAAGAAGAGAAAGTTGAAGCCCCCAAATGAACCTGACATTTGAACTGCACTCTATAAGCTGTTTGAGCTCGCACACTCCAAGGAACCAATGGTTGGGATGTCCCTGACAAGTTTGGAGCTGTAATTCACCACTATTGGGTCAACGACAAAAAAGAAGATTGATCTTCTGACCTTGCTATGCATGGCACGGCTTTGAGTTGACAGTCTGAAGTAAAGGCCATTTATCGGCAATAAGAGATCGGTAGAGCTACATCAATGTCTCTCGCGACCACTCTCACATCGTTGAGTGAGGCATACAACCTCAAACGCAAATCAATGTCGTGTGACATGACACCATCATGTCGGAAACATGGATTGACTTTGAGCACGCCATGCTTTCTTACATTTGGAAATCAAACAAGAAGTCATAGGCATAGTACAGACTGGAGAGTTTACATCATGAGTCTAGCTTGGCATAAACTTGCAACTTTTGGGATATCATGAGCCGCAAGAACATCACCCCAGAAGATTTATATTTTGACAAGAAAAAACTGATGTAAACAAATGTTTTTTGTGAGCAAGCATCATTTTGGCATCTAGAAGTACCTTGCACAAATGTTCAGAGCTGTTGACTACATTAAGTACGACGTATGTCATGCAACTCACCAATCAAAGCGGTTTTTCATCACCATGATGGCATAAAACACCTTTTTCTAGGCCAAAATTGTGTTTTACACTAAAGACCGTGCAGGTTTAGTTTAAGAACCGGGTCATTCAGTGTAGGGAAGAGAAAGATACGACAGGACAAAGTTGGATGGTGCATGTCCGGAAAGTGGACGGGAGCACCAGTTCGACACCAATGAGGCGGAGCAACTTTCTCGTCCACTACAGCCAAAGCGCCCCTAGATGGACACTTAGCAAAGGTTCATTAAGGTCCGTAGGCGCTTCGGGATAGCGGCAAGAGTTGCATTTGCAAGCAAGGGCGCTTCGGGCGGCCGTGACCTCCGACGGTAGTGCTACCAATGACAATCACGCGTGGAGCACTCAAACGGCCATAACTTAGTTGTTTCTTTATGGATTGAGGTGTTCCTTAGTGCGATAGAAAGATGGCAAAGCTTGCTACATGATTCATGTGTTGTTTTCACGAATGTGCATTGGTAGA
Source organism: Penium margaritaceum (assembly GCA_023375785.1). Taxonomy (NCBI): domain Eukaryota; kingdom Viridiplantae; phylum Streptophyta; class Zygnematophyceae; order Desmidiales; family Peniaceae; genus Penium; species Penium margaritaceum. The sequence goes on along the minus strand of SZWC01002133.1, from coordinate 56,354 downwards.
AGGCTTTGGAGTGCCGAGGAGCGTTCAGTTGGCATAAAGTGGTTAATACACAAAGAAGCCTAGGGGATGTTCTAGGCATGCCAATCTTACCCAAAGAATTAGTGCATTGCATTGTATTGATTCATGAAGTCTAAGGGATTCATTCCTTGCCCAAATTTCCTTGTGCACCAAGTCTTGCCTCGCACACGTCCATTTGATCCTACAAGTCTTCCATAGCACACCTTGGTGGAAACGTTGCCGGGCGAGTTGCACCGCGAGAACGTCTATCACTAGTAGCGGTCTTGCTATTAGGAGTGGGCTGTGCATCATACGAAGGGATGGTGCACACACAGAAAGGTCAAGGGTTGGGAGGTTTATCCCAAGGGCTTGGCTTGTGATTGTCACGCCGGGCTCCCCTCGGTTCACATTAGGTATAAGAGGGCATGGACGTTTGCTCGACCTTTGCGCAGACCTAAGGGAGGTAGCAGATCTGCCAGAATTGCGATTGGCCACACATTTTTCATCACAACCGGAACCATGGCGGCAACATCATATGACTAAGACTACCTCATAGAGGAGATTTGGTGTGCTTTTTACAATTTGTATCAAGAGAACCAATAGCTACGTGCAGAAGTTGAGGCAAGGTACGTCGGCCAAGGGAGTAGTGTGTTGTGGGGTGTTACATTGGCATGCACACCTGCCTTATGGTGGCCAAAGTCGGAACAACTAGAGTTCTTGACCAGTAAGGGTAGTGTGAGGGAAAGGCTCTTCATGGTGCACTTGCACTTGACGCCATTGGGCGTTCCCGGGGGAGAGGATGCCACACGACTAGAGTATGCACCTACGCTACTCCCGGGAATGGCACTACAATGGTGGTTAACGTTGTGCTGACTGAACGCCACTGGATTGCTTAATGGGCTCAGGCCGGGCAGCGGCTACATCCATTTCTAAGTCTACCGCTGGGGTAGAAAGTTTAGATTGGTGCACGGGCGTTGAAGGAGAAGCCAGAGACATGAGAGTAGTTTCAGACGATGCTTTAGGTACGTTTCGACCCGCTAAATGACAGCGGAGTAGCATGTGACAAGATCAAGCACGTCAAGAAAAGTTGATCGGTCCAAGAATACACTACACGCTTCATGGCTTTGACGGCGTAAATCGACGTCCCCTCGGACGAGGAAGCATACGACTGCTTTTACGGTGGTTTGAAGCCACAAATTCAACGTGAGCTCATGGTGCTCATATTGTGGACCTTTGTAGAGCTGGTTTTGGTTACAGAATGCTCGATGCTGTTAATTACAATGTAAGCTAGGGCAGTCTTACAACACAATCATAGGTGGAGTAGCGAGATCATGTTTTTTCCATGGGAGTGGATGTGATCGGAGGGGAGCAACGCGGATTGGACGGGCAATGGGGACCGAGGACCGAGTGTTGGTGCTTTGGCGAGGAGGGTCACTATAGGAAAGAGTGCCCCAAGAGAAAGGCCAAGCAGGGAATTGGGTAATAACAATGAGGGAAAGATTTCTCATTGTTGTACATTCTTAACCCACAGAAGCAAAGTTAGGCCAGAACGTCATTTTGCCCACAACGGTGTTGTTTTTTTGCTCTTACGAGTTGAAGGATAAAGTGGCAGTTCCCGGGGTTTTCGTAATGTTTGTTCTTGGGATTCCAGTTTTGGGGTTCCAAGGGTTGAAGGAAGATACGCAATCTGCTACTTGAGACCACAAATCACAACTTCTACGACAACTTGACTGCAAGGAGGGGGCTGAGATCGCACCTTGGACGGTGCATCGACCGTGCATCGGGTGTCCACATTGGTGATGTGTAGCATACTTCTTGTCAAGTAAGTTATCCATGTGGGCGGTATTGCGATGTGTTATGAGTACGTTCCCATTGGATGAATATGTCTTCTTTATTGAACGCAATTGGTTGCATGCTTGGGGTCCAAAACCAAATTGGTTGTTCAATCTTGTGGTCGTGAAGAGGATGGGATCTCATTTTGCCACATCGGCAAGGTGAGGATGAGATATTGCGTGGTGGGAACCTTTGTCACCAGCACTGGTTTGACTCTTAGAAGAGGGTAATATAGCTTCTCAAGATGCAATTGTAGATGCTGCAATTGGTGGAAAAGCACTAGAAGGCCAAGCGGATTCTTCGTGGATGAAAGTGCTATTGGACCGCAATAATCACAACTTTAAGAACGGCTCCTCCACCAGTGTTGGTGGCAGGTTGGACAAATGTGAGAGTCGTTCTATACATCAATGGAATGGCAAAGAGTGGGAAATAAATGTGAATGCACAGCGGCTGGATTCCCATAGACAGAGCAGTGGTGAGAATGATGTTTCTATGTCTGCCGGGAGCGGACAACAATGACGCGCCTTGGAAGGGGGGGTTAATGTTATGGGACCCGCCGGTCAAAGCAATGTTTTCATCACCTTGATGGAATCAAAAACCCTATTTCAGGCCATAATTGTGTTTTATGTGATAAATAGTGCAGGTTTGGTCTAAGAATTGGTTCATTTGGTGCAAGGAAGAGAAAGATACAGTCTGGCAAAGTTCGGTGGTGCGCATCCGGAAAATGGAGGGGAGCACCGGTTCAACGCCAACGAGGCGGAGCAAATATTTGGCCCACTATAGCAAAAACGTCTCTGGATGGATGATAAGCCGATAAGGCAATCTTTTTTGGGGTCCATGGGTGCTTGGGGATGGTGGTTGGAGCTTCATGCGCAAGCCAGGGTGCTTCGGGCGGCCGTGACCTCTGTAGGCAGTGCTGCCGGTGGCTGTCATGTGTGGAGCACTCAAATAGCCATTACTTAGCCATTTCTATAGAGATTGAGGCGTTATATGGTGCGTTGAAAATCTCGGAGCGTTTACCATATGATGCATGTGTTGTTTGCATGAATGTTCCTCGGTAATGGGCTTTGGAGCACCGAGGAGCTTTGGCTCGCTCATAGCTGCTGGTACATAAAGAAGCCTAGGGGATGTTCTAGGCATGCCAATCTTACCCAGAGACTCCGTACATTGCCTTGTACTCATCTAACAAGTCTAGAGGATTCATTCCTTGCCCAAATCTCCTTGTTCTCCAAGTCTTTCCTCCCACATATCCATTTGATCTTACAAGTCTTCCACATTGCACCTTGGTGCAAACGCGGTCAGGAGAGTCACAGGACGAGAACCTCGGTCACTAGCAGCGGTCTTGCTGCTAGAAAAGGGTCGTGCGACATCTCAAGAGTTGGCCCACACACCAAGGGGTCGAGGGTCGGAAGGTTTATCCCAAGGGCTTGGCGTGTGACCTTCACGTCAGGCGTCCCCCGGTTGACAACGTATAAGATGCTTGGATGTAGGATTCCAACGACAATCGACCCCAAGGCTACAATCCTCTCCTTAGCAAAGGGGGGTCGTTGTTGGCTAAAAAAACGTTTGGAATGGGGATTGATGAATTATATGAATGCAATCGAACACATTTTCATAGTTTTTGCCCTAAGAATTTGTTGCTTTGGTGTTCAAACTTAGCTCTCAAACCATGTTGTTGACAAAAACGGTGAGAAGCTCCTCCATCCACTAATGCCACTTTTGTTTTATGTCTTATGAAACCCCTCACTAGCAGTACTAGTAGTATCATTGGTTGTTCTTACTCGTACCCCTCGTCAGAATCTTAAATGCTAAGAAACCCCATATGAAGTGATGTGAGTCGTTAAGATGGGCGATCGATCAATGATGAGTTTTTTTTACCAGAAATGAGCCTCGTTGTCTACTCTAGGCCTTTGATTTTTCCTAGATTTGGCTTGTTTTTGCAACTCTGAACACAATGGAAAAAAAGCTATTGATCCATCAACTAAACAAACCAATCCGGCTTCAAATTGACAATTGAAGCACATAAAATTGTGGAGGGTTTGCCCAATGTGCAATGAAAAGTTATACTTGGGAGAGATTCCTCGTACTGGCACAATCCATAGATGGAGTGGAGCAGAAAAGTTGAGGACATGATCATTTATGGTAGAAAGCATCGTTTGCTTCTAGTTGAGCAACGCACAATGCATTGATAATTGCGATAAAGAGAAGAGATGGATGTAGTAGAGGATTTTGCGACATCTACAAAAGAGTAACCGATATATCTGAACATGGCCAAGCGATAACTTAAATGTGGTACTCATGTGTGGCTAGTCCATGTGGAAAGAAGGGAAGCAGAATAAATTTTAGCTACCAAAGCAACACCAATTACATCAACCTATGAGAATTTAGAAGCTACACAACAAGAGTTTACAAAGCTCATAGAGGAGTTTGAAGGTGTTCTTCCTGAAAAACTACCCAAAGAGCTACTATTATAATGCAACATTAACCATCAGATAAAATTCAAGCTGGGCAACAGATTGATGGTGAAGGGGACCTATCGCTCAAGCGACCATGAGTTGATTGAGGAAAAAAGTAGGCGCTTGAGACGCTAAGGAATGGGTTAACTTAACCCTCCATGCCACCATACACATCACCATTACTTTTCATGCAAATGAAAACATGAGACATGCAGATGTGTTCAAACTATTGAGCATTGAATGACATCACCATCAAGGATTGCTAGCCCATTCCACAAGAAAATGAAAGTTTTGACCAACTTTGTAAGGCCCAAAACATAAACAAAATCAACTTATGGAATGGTTATCATAAGATGTGTATACCTGACAATGACATTGAGAAGAATGTATTCTACACCAAATACGTGTACTTTGAGTTCATGTTTTTGTCGATTGGACTCACCAACGCCCTTTCCACATTCATGGTGGTTATGAACAACATTTTTGCGTGTACCTTCACAAATTCATCATTATATATCTGAACATCATCCTTATGTATAATCGCACCTTGAAGCAGCACAATGGAAATCTAAAGAAACTTACAAAGATTTCTAAAATAGAGAAATTCTTTAGAATACTCTGAAAGCGCAACTTTGGACATTGTTCGATAAAGGTTTCACGCCATCATTGGCCATGAAGGTATCACCATGGACAAGAGAAACGTGGAGGCAGACGCTAATTGGCCGAAACCCACAACTCTTTGGGAAAGAGAGGTATTTGTGGAATTTTGTAATAACTAGCATGGATTCTTAAAGGATTACATCCAAGTGTTTGTGCCTCTCTCCGATTTCACTCGGAAAACCACTAAGTGGAATGGGAGAGGCAGAAAATAAGAAGTGTTGAACTCTTTGAGAAATACCCTAACCTCAGTGCCAACCTTACGATCGCTAGATCAACAGTGGATTTTACCATGGCCATCAATTCATTGATCAAGATATTGGAGCCCTTCTCCTCAAAGAAAATAGCAACGGAGAACAACCAATCGCGTGCATGTTACGAAAGATACGTGGACCAGAACTTAACCCAACGATTCATCAAAAAGAGATGCTGGCGGTTGTGCACACATTCTAAACATGCCGGTGGTACTTGGAATGCCGACAGATTGTCGTTAGCAAGAACCATCATTCTCTAAAGTAACATGAAGACTTAGCCAAATCTGAGCAATGGACAAAATCAATGGATGGAGCTCCTTAAGTCCAATTTTGATTGCTACATTGAGTTGCGGCTTGGAAAAATAAATCCTCTAGACGCTCTAAGTCGGTGACCATATCTAATGGCTGAGATCAATAAAAACCTTGTCTAATGAGACCTGTACATTGTGAGGTTGTTCAGAAAGGGTTAAGAGAGGTTCGACAGATACGACAAAACCATGTTTTGGTTCCACGAACTCGTCCCTCCAAATGAGGAGCTACAACAAATGGTATTGGAGGAGTGCCATGACATCATTCAAGGTGGGCACATTGGTAAGGATAAGATGTTGAAGAAGACGAAGTAACAATCGTGGAAAAAAATACAGACCAATGTGGCAAACTCCTACAAATTTTCTGACACTTGTCAATGGAAAACATATCAATTCACAAGGCCAACCGCGATGGTTGGAACCATTTGAGATGAAGAAAATGCATACCCCAATTTTAGCTGGAGTTTAAATCCTTGAGGGCATGGCAATCCACCCTGTCTTCCACATCAACAAGCTGAAGCAGTTCAAGGACCACAACTAGAACTTCCTATTATACCCCCACCATCGGTACAAGTAGACTGGAATGCGAAGTATGTGATGTAAGATATCCTCAGACATTAACGTTGTGGAAGAACGAAAGACTATCTGGTGAAGTGTTATGGGTAGAACATTGCACATAAAAGTTTAGAGCCCTAAGATAACCTCTAATACGTTGATCATCTAATCGATGGCTACTTTTACCATCACTTCCCTACGTCAGCTAGCGTGTCATGATGTCGCGACTAAAAGGGGGTAGGTGTTACATCCCTCACATACAGAAGTCCCTCAAACTTGTGAATGGGCATTTTCTCCCCTTACATTCATGGTCCACTACGCGACGACTTGAAGATCTTTCCGCCAAACGACTGAGGGCATTTTGGCCACCTGCCCAGACCTTTAGTGTTGCGTATTCAAAGTTTCTGAAAACTTTGACCACTTTTTAGAAGGGTCAAACAAAAGTGTTGCAAAGCATATTGATGTTTCGATATATCTTAGTCGACTTCTTGGCAAAACTCAAATTTTATGAAGAAGTATCAAGATATTCTCAATGTACCCTGACTTCTCGGCGGAGCGTCTTGAATCCATAACTCACAGCGTGACCTTGCACCCGTCGCATGGCTTGAACGTTGATTACCTAATTTATGCCTCATTTTCATTCTTGGCATTGTTCATATGTGTTCGACTCACTCAACATTTTTAATCAAATTACACTTATTACTGAATACAAATCATCCGTTTGTCTCTAGACCCTCACTTGTCTTTTCTTCTACACTTCATCCTTGTGAACTACCTACGTTTCTCTTGGTGTAACATCACTCCATAGGAAAAGAAAGGTGCATCATGCCCTGGCAATCTGTTTTACGCAAAGAAGATCAACTAGTTACTTACGCTAACACCTCACATAAAAGTCCAATGTGGAAAGGGTTCCAGCAATCGACAGAGTGTGCTTGTATGTAGAAATCACCATTGCATAAGAAGCCTCTCAAACGGCTAGGGTCATGGCAGACCAAAAGACAAATCTACCCTCAGCATGTTATGAGGAGTCATCATGGAGACATGAATAGCATGTTTCCAATAAGAAACCATAGAATCTGGTGGGAAATGAACCCGCTGTGAGATGCATTTGAGAGTAAGATGAGTAGCTTTGGTATGCATTGTTTTCCCGCTGTAACCCTCCCCACGTCAGATGGCATTTTTGGATCAGCCCGTATTGCAAAACAAGATGGGTGCCGCTTCGTGCCCATTACATGAAGTCCATTGGCGAATCCATGTCGTCTGATTGAACTTCAACCATTTCGCTCCCCCGACGGACGACGCGATCGACTACCACCGCCGTCGCGCCACCACAACGCCTGCCGCTATGCGAAACTTGTGCTGCCACCTCCCCGTCGAAGCCGCTGCTGCTCGGTCCGCTCCTGCGTTGCCGCTAGCGGCGGCGGCGTTCGCGTCGTCTCATCGTGATTCGTTGGCGGGAGCGTCCCTCCAGCTTTCCAAGCCGAACGCTCTTCGCTGCTGCGTCCATCCACTTCCTCACCTCTTGCCCCTCTCGCTCTCCTCCGTTCCTGTAACCTCCGCACCTGCCGTTGCAGCATCCAGCAGCTTCGGACTTGGCAAAGGGATTCCCGCCGCCTCCACCTCGCCATCGCTGCAGGCTGTCCTAGCCCCACAGCAGCAGCAGCAGCAGCAGCAGCAGCGGCAGCCCCGGCCGATGGCTTCGCCAGTGGCAGCAGCAGGGGACGCCGCAGCAGCTACTGCGGCGGTGATCACTTCGCCTGTTGAGGTGCTAGTGAAGGCGGCGACTGGTCAGCCTGACAAGCTCGGCGACTGTAAGTGCCAATTTCTTTCCCTTTTGCCTTTTGCCTTCATCCTCTCTCTTTCTCCGTGCCTCTGGCGATGGCCTCGCCACCACGCGGGCCTTGAGGGGTGGGGGGGAGCGC